>BMAT01000268.1:244952-256536 GCA_019649035.1 Elysia marginata
CCACACCCAGTCACATTATCCTGACACCGGGCTGACCTGGCAGACTTAGCACTAAATCCATAATGCCAGACACTAGGCGGATCAGCTGCTAATACCAATTTTAAAGTCCTTGGTTTGACTTGGCCGGGGATCAAACCCACACCTCCTGATCTCTGAGCGGGTGTCTTATTGCTAGGCAACAGAGCCGGTTTTAGCACATGGGGACCAGAGGCGAGTATAGTCACCGGAAATCACCAAGTATTAAGGTCCAGCGATGAGTATAGTTGCAGTAGATTCCCGAACATTAAGGACAAGCGACGAGTATAATCATGAGAGACGCCCATCCCACTGATCCAATCATATATATCAAAACTTTAGCCTCTTTTGTCTTTTCTGGTCTTGTCGCACCAAAAGTATATACATCAAATTTAGATCTAGGCAGCGACCCCAGTCTTGGGGTAAAAAAAGTAAACGGCGACCCTAGTCTTTTAAGTGCCAAAGCTTTATCAAGCCACATAACTGAAATTTCTTGAACACTGGTAACAGCAGAAAAAGAAAAAGCCACTTGTAGCAATTTTTTCCAACCAAATAATGGTATATTTGCCTTAGGAATGTAAATAATTTACTAACCTTTCACCTAATGGCTTCCCTCTGTAGTCAAGCAGGGCAGCAAATGGACATGCCTTCAGCTGCTTATCAGGTACAATGACAATATGGCCACCTTCTTCAAGTTGATCCAGAATATCTGACACAGGCCCAATGAGCATGTCAAACAGACGGCGCAGAGCAGGTTTTCTTTTTTCACTACTAGCTGTGGAAGATGGCTAAAACAAAAACCCAATCCATAAAATCTTAAAATTAAAGCTCAGTTTGCCTCAGCATTTTATTAATTTTTTTTTCTTTCATTTTCAAGGTGTATATGGAGGGCAGAGGAAAGCTTTTTTTTAGGCATGGTACATTTCAGGGCACAGGCAAAATATGTCAGTTTTCTAGTATAAACCAACCTATAATGCTGCTAACTTTTTATTTCATTAAGATACATATATTATCAGTAAAGAGTTACTGGGTGCTTCAGCTATATACCCTTTGTGAGCAAGACTAGTACACTAATCAGGTCCATGAAGACCAATATTAAGTTAAAGTAAGGAGATGCTGCTCAGTGAAAAGTAATGTGCTTGTGTCTGTTTTTTGTGGCAGCCAATGCATGTATGATGTATGCTGCATCAGCTTTGTTAAAGTGCAAAATAAAAATCCGACGACCATTTTCTATCCAAAACAAAACAAAAACAACAATAAAAAAAAAACGCAAACAAAATTAAGACTAATGAAATATTTAAAAATTACTTTTACAAAGCATATTATCTATATTTTTCAACTATTCAATTAAAAATAAACAAATAAAAAACAACTATATTTTTGAAGTTTCTAGCATTTAGTACTAACTTTGTTCAGCTTTGCACTGCTAAGCCTGAGGTTTTGGGCACGGACATGCTGCACATCAGCATCTTTGAGTGGCAAGGCTCTTGACTCAGCATTGGCAAAGAGATCAGATTTGCTCACACCTTCACGCATCTCATCCAGCAAGCTGGTAATCTGGTGGTATATAAAAAAATGAGGTTATTTGTGTTCATTAAAATGAAGTTCAATTCATATAATGATTTGTAAATATTCATTTTGAGTCTGAACAGATAACATAATGAGACATGCAGCTGAGTCCAGATAACTCAAACTTGGGTAAGGCAAGTACTTATTTAATTTGAACTACATTTATACTATTAATCTTATTTCTCTTTTAAAACAATATACTGATAGTCAAAATATGGATAATTCTAAGTTAAACTTATTCTTTTGGAGTTAGAAATATCCTGACAGGACTGTATTTGAAGCAAAATTGTAAAAGGTGGTATTCAGTGTTTTCCTTACACAAGCTCCAGATGTCATAAAAAGCTTCAAGTTTTAGAAACAAATTATCTCTTCAGAGATAAATCTTGTCAATATCTTGTTTACATGTAGGAAAGGATAAGGTCAGGCAAAAAATTAGACAACATTTGCAGGGGTTAGGAGCCATAGTTTCTTCTTGATATTTCCCTTCCTCTGCAATATTTCAAAACTTTTCTTACAAAAATTTTTCAAAAAAACAAACTGGCCACTACCTGATCTGGAAAGGTATTGTCTTTAGTTGTGGTGGTTGTATAAAATCTGGCAACACCCACTGCTGGCTGCAGGACCCAGAGCAGAAGGAGCTGGTCCATGAGAGTGTAGTACAAAACTGTTGCAGTCTGCTCCGACACTATTCGGTGCATGTGGTCTGTGCCCCAAATCTAAGCAAAAGAAAAAAAGAAAAATTTTAAAGTTTGATCACATTCAAAAACGAATTTTACTCTATCAAAATTATTATAATTAATAAACATTGATCTTGCAGCTCTGCAAACCCATGGTAGGCTTGCACTAAGGATCCCTTTTAAATAAAAGGAAAAGAAACAAAACATGAAAAAATAATTGACCCTCACCTCCCTGCTTGAGTCAAGACTGTGATTGCTAGCTCGGCAGGTAGCTTGAAAATTAGGCAGGGCCACAACACTGCGCTTGCGATGAGCTTCTGCATACTGAAGACAGCCGAGTTTGTTAGAAGCCCGGGCCAGCACAGTTTGCATGCCATCGTAACATTGTGCCAGCTGAGTCTCATACTCTTCTGGGCAGTGGGAATTTTCCTCATTGTGTCTCTGAATCTTTTTCTCTGTGTTCAGTGAAAATATTGTAATGAAAATTAATTATTGACTTGCAAAGTGTTAGAGACAAATCAATATTTTGCGAAAACTTGTCTTAAATGCATTTACCCAAAGTATACAGACACACCTGAAGACCAGTCAAGTAATTATCTTAAGGTGCTAAAAATTGAAAGCACAAGCATTATTTGAACAAAAATGATAGTTAAATACATTTTAACAGAAACTGTTTAGTTAAAAATATTTAAGATATTCATGGCCATTTAAACTGGGGCATAATTTTTTAAAAAATCAACGCTTCACTTCAACCATATGAAGCTCATACCATAATACAGTGTACTAACCAAAAAAGGGTATGAGTTTGAGGAAAGCACTTTGAGCTTCCTCCCTCTCAGCAAACTGTGTGGAGTCCTTGTTGATGCAGGCCACATGAAACTCTGCCATCGTCTCTAGGTCACTGAGACCAAATCTCTGGGCCAAGGACAAAGCCTCACTAAGACCAAAGAAAAAAAACCACTTTCAATAACCTTTAAAAACAAATCTGTTGAATGGAAACTATAAGAGGTTGAAATAGAGAAAGTGAAGAAAAAAAATGGTAAGTAATTTTTTGTTTAGAGCATCTCTTTACGACAGGTTGCTTTGACAAATTAGTTTAACATCACACTACAGCTATTTAAATCTACGCAGACTGCCTATTGAAGCAAGTAGGTCCACAACTTATTTCTCTTGACTAAAACAAGATCAGAGACAGTAGCTGAGATTTCAATGTTTTTGTATGACTGTTGCAATGCCATTATAGGCAGCCATTCACCTTAAACACAAATTTAATTCTTTTTAACTGCTATTGATGCTGCTTGGCCTGCCAATATTGTTTTCTGTTAAGATAATTCTAAGTTGCTACCTTCTGTAACTCCCTTCCAATCTTTATCACCACTAATCCTACATCTCAATCACAGTTAATGGGTCAAAGGAAAAATACTAAAAAAAAATCCGACAAAACAACGACGACAAAAAACAAACAAACAATAAATCGGTGGTATTTTTACAGAATGAGTCTTGTTGTGGAACTTTCAAATTTAGAGATACATTCCTTGTTTCAAAGCTCTTTTGAAATACTCTAAGGTTGTGAAAAGATTATTCTAACATCTTTATTATGACTTGAGTTATTACAATCGGAAGATAAGGGTTTAGTGAAAACCATTCTTTACAAAAAAAGATTGAAAAACGAATTTGAGATTTTATATATAGCAAATGTTTTAAAGAGATTACCAACCAACTTCTTACTTGAATATCTTATTTCCAGCTATCAATTCAATGTTTCGTGATGATGAAATACATTATGACATTTCAATGCACACCAAGAAACATTTTATTATTTAAATTTTGAACCTTTCATAGAAAAATTCAATTTTCTGAATTTAAATATCAATGCAACATGGCTCATTTTGTTATACTGTTAGACTGACAAATGGTTTTTGGGTGCATGAAATGATTTTAGGCCATCATTGCTCACATGTAATAGTAAAGGCTATACTGTAACTGTCCCATCGCCTTATAGGCAGCAGCCATCTTGCACCTTGATGTAGCATCACCTCGGTTGTCCCTACTCCGACACAGCAAGAGCATTTGATTGTAGTGTTCAATTGCTGCTCTGTAAAGGAATTCAAACTTATAAAAATTACAACCTTAACAAGCCTAGACATGCTTTTATGTACTGAATTTTTTCTTCTATAACAGGAAAAACATGAAGAGTGGCCAAGGCATGTCAAATCTTCATTCAAGTTCTCTCTATATAACTAAGATGATTGTGGCTTGATTGTAAGGGCAGCTGACCACCATACCAGAGGTACTGGGTTTGATCACCAGTTTAGGAAACTTTTTATTTACTCCCTTTTCACCTCCTATTCTATGTGGGCAGCTAATTCTTAGAAACGTAATGGTAATAAAGACAGCAAGACAAGCAATGGCAAACTACTTGATCATGCCACATGCGAAAAATAATGAGGATCTTACCACTTGTTCTCTCGCAATTGTATCAAGTACAGATCTAAATTAGCCTAACTAATATTTATAAATAAAGGAATATATTGCATGCTACAAACTTAGCCAAATACTTGTAATGCACATCGTGAAAAACTTGTTTTAAGAATACTGCAATTGAGTCCAAATAAACTGAAACTGGGTAATTCAAATACTTGATTAAGTCAAACTATGTTTAATCACAAATACCATATCTCTATAGAGCTATATATTGATAATTTGAGTGCTAGGTAATATGAAGTTAACATTCATTCCAGTGGAGATCAAAATATCCTAACTGAATTGCACAATACATATAACTAAATCTTAATGAATATCATTGACACGGAATCAGACCCTCTAGCCCCTTGTGGGTGAAAAGAACACTTAAGATAGCAGCGGCTGTCTATTATCTTCATTTGAAACCATGTTTTTGTTTCAAATTCTAGTAGCATTAATTTGGGAAAGCAATTTGCAAATAAAATGTCAAATTTTCAAAATTCAAAGCTCTTACTCATAGTCTCCCTTGATGCACAGAGTATCGCCATACATTTCATGTGCTAGAGCTGCCATTTTCTTATCTTTACTGTGACTGGCAAGAGCAAGTTGTTGGCTGTGATATGTCAGTGCTAGTGGCCAGTTTCTCAGCGCAGCATACACACTAGCCAAACACCTTGAAAAAAAGGAACAGATCTGTATTTACTACCGAGGCTAGGTTATTTTTTTCATTTCTTTCATTACATATGGGGGTATTGGAACTACAGACTGTTTTTTTTTTACCACATTTAATGTTAAAGCCTTTGCTGAATGTGACTGTCAGTTTATCTGTTTACCTTAAAACAAAATTATAAAATGTTCAGTGAGGGAAAAGAAGACACCTAACTCAAGAGGATGACAATGCTGTGACTGATGGTTGATATCCTGCTTAAATTAAAAGCTTAACACCTCTCTAATTGGATTTACCTGACAAAAGAGTTTTTCAAATGCCTTCCAGGTTTTTTTAAGAAAAAACATCAGTTCTATCCAACATCAGTAAATATATTATAACAATAAAGATAAGATTTGACCAACCCGTAAGCTTGGCCAATTCCTTTTTTATTTCCATTCCTTTTTGAAATATTGAGGTATTCCTGGTAGCATTCAAGAGCTTCGTCATAGTGTCCTATAGAAATGAAATGTATTTATACAATCATATGCTAAAATTACATGTATAATGAATGATTAAATTAAACACTTTATAATTATGAATAATATCATTGTAAAACTTGCAGAATTGAGCACAAAAGCATATCCATAAAGTTAAAGGTAAAATGTGTTCATGTTCTTAAATATTTAATTAAAAGAAGAAAAAAAAGAAAAGATTGCTATCTTTCAAAACTCTTTATGACTTTGGAGCAAAATTTTAAAATATTATGATGTTGTACTTTCTCCCTTAAATATTCAGTCTAATTGTATGTCTACTGTATCAGCAACTCTCTCTTTCTTTTCATGTAACTATCTGCTTATCTCCTCTCTCTCTCTCTCTCTCTCTCAATACAAACCGAGAATCTCATTTAGCATTCCAGTGTTATGATGAGACTCAGCCAAAAGTTTTGGGTCTAGGTCAAACTTTCTTGCCAGGGACATATACCTGAAACAACAAATACCAACTTTTATTAGAAGTGTACGATAGAAAAAAATAGCAAAATAAGAAATGAATGAAAAAAACTCTCTTGAATTGTTGGAAAAATACTCATCTGAAGCTAGAGAGCAAGAAATATTTAAATGAGAAACAAGAATGTTGTATTGCAAAAGCTTCAGTCCTAAACTTTCAAACTATTTTGCTCAATAATAATTTTTTTTCCTTCTGCAATACTTGGGATTTGAACTCATAAAGAATGAGATACTTGTTTGTAAATTTAAAAATTTTAGTCAAGATTAACGCACTGTAGCAGCCTATCAAAATGAGTCCTATTGCCCTGATGAGTATAATGAATTTTACTAGATATCTGTTAGCTGTAAGCCCATTATTATGGAAAATAGTTCATACTTATTCCTCATCATTCTGGTGCAATAACTCAGGGCATAGTTAAGTTACCCAAACATATTTTATAAACATTAAAGAACTGCCTCTAGGAGCTTCCTCCATCTTTAAACCACAAAATTCTACAACTTTACTAACACCTTGCGGGAGCCTCAAGGTTCTCTTTCTTGTGAATTTATCTTTATCAAATTTGCATACAACAATGACCAACTTAAAGAATCAAAACTAATTATTTACTTAAACTGAATGGTGATCAATTGTTAGTGGTATATTCCAACTTTTAACAAAACCATCAAAGGTGGACTTTAGTATTGTCAAAAGCTGTTTGCTTTTGCTGCTTACTTTTCCGCATGCCTGGCGGCCACAGACATGTTTCCTATGGTTTTATATGCGATGCTCAAGTTAAGGTGCAGGCCGCACTGCAACTCTTTGGTCCAGTAATCAGGCATTCCATCATCTGTGGCACCATCCACTGGCCTATCACTGTCCACCACTACTTTAACTTTCTCCCTGCTTTTTATAGCATGGAGATTTTCATCCTCATCATCCCCTTTGCCACTTCCAGACTGTAGCCTCAGTTCTGTTCCAAGGTGCAGCAGCTTTTCATAAAAGATAATGGCTTGATGGGTGTCTCCCCTTTCAAGATGCAAAGTTGCCATGTTGACAAGGGCCTTTGTTTGGTATGTCTATATAATGGCAAAAAATATATATTTTGGTAACAACATGAACAAGATCTGATTTCAACACATATCAGTCTCTAGAAATTTTCTGTAAAGTCTTTTTCAGCTGCCAGAAAACAAATTCTATCAACCAATACCCAACTCTTATGTTTGATCTTGAATTTTGAAAAATTTAGAGGAAGCTCTTTAAATAATAAAAAAAAATGTTTTGTTCTAAATTATGTAGTTTCTACAAGTATCGTTATTATAGATCAAACACTTCCAGAACCAAACAACTGTCCATAAGCAAGGCAGTAAGGAAAATTTCATTTGACAAATTAAGATCGTTTTTATTTACCTGCTCATGTGTAGCTGTAGCCAATGCTAAACACTCTTGATACAACTCTATGGCCGCTTCTGACTGAAGAAGCTGTGAATGAGCATTGGCATGTGTCAAGAGAATGCGCATTGTTATACCCTTTTGGTTGGTCTGAAATTTTCTAGAAGTTTCTAAGACACTTATGCACTCCTCATAGCGATGACTTTGAAAGAGGACAACTCCAAGCTCACTGAGTTTTGCATAAGGATCCATATCTGAAAAAGAAGAAATAATGAAAAATTGTAGAAACAGCAAAAACTAAGCTTGTAAAAGACATTTTTTCTGCCAAAGAGCATGCTAAGGTGTGGAACTAACATGTTTTGCTCCAGACTTACCCTACTCAGGTTTTTACAATTTTCATAGTAGCATGAGTATTGAAAAAATATAAGAACATAATGATTTTGATATGAAATGGGTCTTAATCACTTTCACTAAAACATAAATGCTATAAATCTTTCAGCTTGTGTGTCTCTATAAGGGTTTTCATGAACTATACTTTTAAAAGTATTAGTTTGTAGCTAGTGAATGCCAATTTAACACAAAAACATAATTAAAAGTCATGGAAAGGTCCATGTAAAATTGTTTTTCTTTTAACCTTTTGCAGGGCACATACTTAAGAAATAAATGCATTCTAACCTTTGAGACTGTCAACAAGCTGGTCTGAAATTTGACAAAAGTTTGCTACAACTTTTGAGATATGTGATGTCACTTTGTTGGCCATGGTGGTATCCAGCTCAAGAGCAGTGAGCATAGAGGTTAGGGCTGCCTTGTGTTTACCAGATTGTTGCAAAGATAATCCTTGTAAAAGGTGACCCTGTGAACAGGTGACAGGTAAAAATTTTTTTGTATTCTTTAATTGCTCATAATACTCAAATTTCATGAAAGTCATGTCACGAACTTTACAATTCTTTCAGCAACAAATGTTTAACAAAGTTTCCTAGATTGAATAATAATAAAAAAAAAAACAACCTGAAAGTAAAAAAAAAAAGATATATTCTCAAAACAAGGATGAATGAGTTTGATGTCACAATTTTCACATTCAAAGCTGCTTACAAAAATACCTCTAAGTTTCCAAACATTAAAAAAAGTTCATAATATTATCAATATTTTGTGGAAAGATAAAAAAAAAAACTTGCATGGATTTAGAATATATAAAAATTTAAAAAAATCGACCTTTGAATTGTATTCCCGGTATCAGTATGGAACTCTTTTGTCTCAATTCTTCTTCAAGTTTCAAAGAATTTCATAAACAATGTAATTTGCTCTCTAAAATGCAAAAAAAAATGCTTATCTTTTGTACTGATTTGTTTACAGTTAATCTTCTAAACAGCAACTTTGCCGAACTAAGTTATTTTTCCCTACCAATTTCCTCTCTAATCTCTACTGACTTCTACCTTTTTGTCAAACTAGTTTGGACAGCTACCACTAATCCCTTGAACTATTCACATCCCAAATTACCACAAACGCTTTGACACTGTGAAAACAAATTAAATAGTCTACAGCCTTGACAATTTTTCACCTTAACCGCCTTCATGGTATGACAAAAAAAAAATGCCACTTTCCACCTGTCCATCCCCCACACACACACAAAGCTAACCAGATTGATTGATCAAAGGCATGGCTGAACAATGTTCTTCTCCTCACTTACTTACCCACCTCTTGCCCCACTCTATCTCATGGTCCTAACTCAATGAGCAAGCCATACAGTGATAGGCAGCAAGACAGACAGTGCTCTCCTGTAAATCATTCACACCCAAGCATTGATGATTTTTCCATAAACTGTGCCCTCCCCTTCAATCCTCCCCACTGAAAATGCGCAGATGGTGTGAGATTAGCTATTTGATCTTGTAGAGCTAGACTAAAAGGCGCCACAGGGAAAGTGATCAGAAGCCAATAAATTCTGGAAAAACTCTTAAACACTCACTTTACTTAACTTCAAACAAAGTCCTTGGTCATGCTGAATGTTTACTCATTTGCCCATCTGTAGGCCTATTAACTTTTCAGATGAAAACAACAATAGAAAGAGGAAAATTTCCTCTTTGACTTTTGTTGTAAAATATCAAATTTTTGCTGAGGTGGACAAAGGAAAACTGTCTAAAACTGAAATCTGCAAAAATTGCAAAATTCCCAAGTCAATGCTTTCAACTTTTGTGAAAATTAGAAAAAAGATTGGGAAGACAGACTGTCTTGTGGAAATGAGTGCCTGAAGAAAGTCCTTTTTGTTGGGTTTCAGCTAGCTAGGGAAATGTCTTTTCATGTGTCTTGCTCAATCTAGAGCTCTTATTTACCAAATACTATAAAGTTGATTCTTGCCCTGGAAATCGAGAATTTTAATATCCTTTACTTGCATAAAATTCGCTTGAGAAGTTAAGAAAACTGCGCTGGACTGCATTAACTAATAAATGTTTTGAAGTACATATTTTATAAGTGGAATGAAAGAAGTTTTACCTGAGCATTGTTTGGGTCAATAGATAATATTGCTTCAGCATCCTGAAAGGCCTCTGTTGTCTTCTCTTGTTGAAGAAAGGCTAAAGAACGAGCTTGAAGAACTTTGACATCATTGCAGTCAATTTCTAAAGCTTCATTGTAGTATTGAATTGCTTCACCGAAGTCCGCAGACTTAGCAGCACGAACACCTTGATCATGGAGAGACTTGACCTACAACACAAAAATATTTCTCATAAAAAAAGAGGAGATGCAAACAAAACAAATCAATATAAAAAAAAATTGGTATTTTACTTTGCACATGGATCTGAAAAATAGAAAAAAAATTTTGCTTATCCACCAGCAAGAACTAGTTCTTCCTTCACAAAAAAAGTGTTTCAGTAAAAAAAAATTTTTGCTCTGTCTTTTTATTTCAGTTTTAACATTTTATACCGTTATTTTTTTGGCAAGCAAATATAGAAATATACAACCAAATAAGTATTTTATATACCTATGATACTTTAAAAAAACTTAAGGAGACATTAAAACAAAAACAAAAGTAGTGGAGCTATAAAACTGGAATTCTCAAGTTATCTAGAGTTTATTCATCAAAGGAAAAATTTTCGCAAAAGATCTCATTTTAATCTTAAGGTGTAGGCCTAATTGAAGATGAGATTTTACTTCCTTTTTAAAATCAAAAGCATTGTTGTAAAAAGCAGTAATTTAACTTACTAGTTTGTGCTTACTAAATCCTGTGATTATCACTGACCTCATTTATTTCTTCTGCTTCACTGATAGCTTCACTTCCTTCAGCCAAGCTAGGCAAACTGAAGCTGCCCAGCAAAGGTGAGCTGAACTGTCCTAAATGGTCCATTTCTCTTCTTGAAGTAAAGACAAAATAAAACAATTGTTATCCAAAGATCCATCAATAAAAAGCAAAATCAAAATAGATAAAAATGCACATTGTTTTCCCAATTTTTTGTTCAATTCATCATGCACAATTGTACATAAGAAATTTCAATAACACACGCAAATCTTTTTTTTTTAATCCTTTAACAGCTTTTAAATATGGGTTGGTTTCATTTAAAAAAAATTTTTGGGGAATATGAAGTTGACTTCTACGACAAAATGGTGACCCCGGTGTGGGACCTCTTCCAAAATCTCTTTGTTCCTTACTGACTAGACTTAAAAATCCAGGGTCATTGAAAGATTTAAGGTATAAAAAAAATCTAGGTGCAGGTCTGACTATCAGTTTGAAAGCCTAATGTTTTTCTCCAAGAGATATACAGTGGAATCCGGATAAAGTCAACACCTCAGGGCCGAAAAAAGCGTTGACTTTAAATGAGATTGACTTTAATTCAATTTTGAGGGAAAG
>BMAT01000268.1:322289-335954 GCA_019649035.1 Elysia marginata
TTTTTTTTACATATTCACACAAAGAAGTGTAGCATCGACTAGGACCCTAATAAGACAAGCTGAAATATACCTGTAGTAAACAACATTACAACAATACTATATTGTCGTCTTAATAAATGAATCGTTTCAAATTTGCAAATTTATTTTTTCTACTCGATTTTTTCTTGCTATTTCGTTAATACCCAGCAGAAAAAAAAGAGAAAAAGTTTATGTTTTTTTTAACTGAATCAACTAACACCCAACTCGCCTGGACAAGTCGCGAAATATTTATTTAGGTCTCAGCTACTTTTAAAACGTTGTAACATGTAACCTTTGAAGAACACTTACAAACTCCACATGTCCACTGCGCAGCCGTAACCGGTGGTGCTGGTTACTTCCGGTGCCATGTAGGCTGGGGTGCCGCACCTTCTTGTGAAGTGAGGGTTACTGGGACAAGTTGCACTTAGTCCAAAGTCTGCGGGTCGACAATATGGATAATTGGTATTTTTTTCTTAAAGTTAAAATTCATGATAATCAGTGCAAGTAAGTATAAAGTAAAGCCAAAGTAAAGAGTGCATGTGATATGAGATGCCACAAAGCTCATTTTTAAGAGAAAGAAAAAGAGAATGAAAAATTATTATACTTATAGATTTAAAAAAAAAACATCAAAAAATAAAAACAACAAAACTTTATGAGTGCAGTGTGGAAAATAACCGTCAGATATCGCCTTTTTATTTTTAGAAAATTATTTCGCATAAAATTCAGAAAGTTGACCAGAAAGGTGTCTAATTGACGCTACCTACGTACCGGTACAATAACTAGTTGCAATTTACTTGAGTAGCTCAGAAAGAAACCCTGCATAAGCTTGAATGTAAAGACTTTAGTTTAGGAATTTGTCTTTCCAACAGGTGCAGGCGTATGTTTGTTACTGGTGTTTTATTAAGCTATATATATTTCAAAATAGCCAAGCAGAATAACGAAGAAGAAGTATATATTAATTTACTTAGATACTTTAAAAACCGATAACATTAAACAACCAATAATTGTCGCACATTCATAATTCAAATCACCAGTGATTTATGCGATCATTATCAACTTAACTATTATTCAGTATGCATTCTCTGGGTAGGCTTAAATGAATGAATACAAGTCATATAATTAAACATGGCAGTAAAGCCAAGAGAGAAAAAACCCATACCTATTATCTTGAGAAGTTCCTTGTCTTTGTCCAGTATAACGTTGTCTGGCTTTATGTCCCTAAAAAGGAATAATGGGTAAACTTATTTACTTTAATAGTGATCTTTTTCACAGAAAATTGAAGAACGGTGTTATGAATGTGTTAAAACTCCTATTTTAGCCACAACTCTGGTGCTGCCACTCTAAATCCTAAAAGAATACTGAAATTGTAGTTAAGATAAGTTTCACTTTTCGTTTCAGATCAAGAAAGTGTTAAACACAACAGATCCACACGAAAAGAATTTAATTTGGGTGGATGCCAAATTGGCTAACCAATCTTTGAAGGACACATTAATAATTAATAAGAAGAAGGAAAGAGAGAGACAGACGGACAGACTGAGTGAACTGTAAGGAACGAGGGCACACAAAATTCCTCCAATAATTATCATAAACCGTGTTCAAAATATACATATACAACGTAATACTATATAATAGGAAATGTTTTACACTACATACCATACCTGTGAACAACATGGTTTTTATGTAGGTAGGCTAAAGCTGAGGTAAGTTGATGTGAGTAGTCTAATGTTTCATCCTCGGGTAAACCTTTTCTGAAAAGGCAACAACAAAAACAATAAAAGATGGAAAGTTAAGGTAAAACCTAGGCCGCCGTAGGACACCTTTGAGTATGGTGGCCTAGGGTAAAACATATCATAGGATCATGCAGTGTCAGATTTTGCTTTGATATTTAAGTAATTGTCTAAGCACCCTTCGTTTCTTTAAAGCTTTACATGAAAAAATATACATGTGCCTTTGAGTTAATTACAGATGCAAAAGTAAGCTGCTATACAGTTTTTATAACCATGGCTCTCAATAAAGTTGCACAAAGTAAGGTTTTACAACGGTGCAAGGAAAAAAGACAAATATCCCATTCTTTTATGTCTTAGATGTCATGAGCTATACTGGCAGGCAAAAATTACCCCTTTAATTTAATTTCTACGGGAATATTTTTTAATATAAAAGAAAAGAGAAGAGAGAGGATCCTTGCAGTAAAAAGCCATTTTTTTGCAAAAAGTGTGAGAACGGACTCTCCCGTGTTTTTTGAGCGTCTCTAGCTTTTAAATCAGCTTTAAAAACAGAAGCTATATAATAAAATAAAAGAGAAGAAAAGGAACTATGGCGCAACCAGTGAATACATGTTTCGATCAAGAAAAAAGAATAATTACAGGTTATTTTAGAAAACTGTTTCGTTAAGTCATACATGTACCAATATAACAGCAAAACAAGCTGAAAAGTCTTTAAAAATGGCTTAGCTATTATTTGCTCACTCCGTTCTTGAAGAGAAAATATTTTCTAGCTATTATTTGCTCACTCCGTTCTTGAAGAGAAAATATTTTCTAGGGCCTAAATTATATATTTGTAGGTAGGCCTAATTTTTAAAAAAGCCAGAGAAAAACTTAATACTAGAATGATGTTCCAAATATTGACTTTAAAAACCTATAAATGGCTATCACATTCGATGTCTAGTGCTTTACCTTTTTGCGACGTATAAAGATAACAATGTCCCTGTAAGAAACTCGAGAACGATATACAGGCGCTTTTGACTGTGCAGGCAGTCGTGCATGCAGACGACATTTTCGTGGCTGATTCTGCGCAGTGCCTCCACTTCCTGTTGAAACTGCAGCTGGATCAAAGTCCCGCGATGTCCGGCAAGTTTGTTGAGTACCTTCACTGCGTACTGGGAAAAGATGCTAAGCAAGGTCATTGAAGTTCCTCCAAACAATTTTTAGTGAGAAACTGACAGGACAAGAAGGCATAATCATGGTAGCAAGACAAAAACAACAGGTATGTTTATTTTTATAGATAAAATTATGTTTCTGACAGACAGAAGGACACACTGAAAGCACGCCGAAGCACCTGTTTTGATCAAATTCCTATACCGTACATTGCATTGTGCTTAATGTGATTTTATTGAATCCTTCGTGGGGAAAATATATCTTATATTTTTGAGCATTGAGGAATATGCAATCGCTTTTAATATTTTATCTTTGCTAGAACCAATGAAAATTTCGTAAAGAATGCCTTCCACACTATAAACCGAACTATACACAAACCAAACAGCTGCCTTTTCATTTTGATTCACAAACCTAAATCTGAATATGAAACCATAATCTCCACATTATACCCTTGATAAAACTACAGGCAGCGCATTTTACATTGAGCTTTGTAGCTAAGCTTGTTATATCACTCACCTTTTTCTTGTCGCCTTCTTTCGCTGCTTTCCTCACAATAGCACTCTTGCCCTCTCCAATGACAGCACCAAGCATGTAACGGCCTATTCTCATTGGCCTGTCTGTAGGAATGTAGTCCTCCGCAAACACTTCGTCAAATGACGTCATTCTGTGCTCCTTTTAAATGTTTATCTTTGAACTTTTTCCTCATTAGGTTGACTAGATTATCAGTTGTTAAGGTTTAAGTCTGGGGAAAAATGAAAAATTTCAAGCAAACTGAAGTTGACTACAAGTGTCGGATATATACAGAGAGAAAAGTTTTAAAAAATGAAAAAAAGATATTTACACATAGTGACCTCCTTATTTCAGGATCTGCCGTGCTCTTCAAAACTCAAACGACTTCTTATTTATACTGAGTGTGAGCGTTTGCCTTTTAATGTGAAACTTAAGGCGTGTTTCTCATTTATTGGATTATTGATATTAGTGATGCTTTGTATAAGCTGCGACAATTTTCTGACTCACTGTTAAAAAGCAAAGGCCTAACTTGGCAGTGACTTATATTACCTTGAAACAATTTTGTTTCTGACATGTAGTTAGCTGTAAATTACAATTGATCAGAGCAAATAACATTTAAAGCGTAGCTTTATTTTCATGTTCATTGATATAGCGTTTCGGCTTTCTCCGTTATAATCGTCAGTAGCGTACATGCAAAAATTGGCGCAATTTTCTTTAAACTTATGATTATACTAACAGTTGTATTAAGTTTTTGACGATATTATTGTTAATAATGTTGTTGCTGTTGCGTATTACGCCATACACAGCGTAAATCTGCCTAAAAATATTGACGTATGCAAATCACAGCGAGCTCTCCATGGTTGGAGGTTCAGTTGCGTGAAGCATGTCTATTTCTCACTGAAGTGCGGCCCGCGGCTAAAACGGTTAGCGTGCCTGCTTCAGAAGTAATCTCCGTATGTTTGCCAACTAAATGTTAACCGTTAGCTACAAAGCTAGAATTAAAATTAATCTAGATCTAAACCTCAATAATTCATTTCAATCATCAATGCGACATCGTCATATACCTACATGTAACTAGCTAATGCTCTGAACAAACCCCTTTTTTTATCGAACTTTAAAAAAAATCATATTTTTACTATTTCTGAAGACATGCCAACTTTCCTTCATTATGAATGACGCTCAAGCTTTAAGGTTAGTGTTTTAATAATCAACACAGGGCTGATCATCAAACTATTCAGTCATATTGTAGCAGTGGAAAGATTTGTTTGAAACGTTTCATTTTGAGCTCATTGGTATGTTCGTTAAGTGCAGAAGTATTGTTTCTATGTAGCGCACCAATTATTTCGCCTAAGTTTAAAGAAATTTTTAGCGAAGGTTTAAGTCATTTTTGATTAGACAAAGGCAAAAACATCCCTATTTTCTTGTTTTGTGATCAAGGAAGCTCCTGTACATTTTAATCCTGACAAAAACGATGTAGGGGAGTCAGATGAAAAACTAAATAATAATGATAAAACGGCACGAGTAAAACAACGGTCTTGTGCACCTAATAAGATTTTAAAAAAGTAATGGAAAATTATCTCACTTTTTGGCTTCCAGATAAAAAAAATTCCTTATTGTATTACACATGAATTTAGTACCCTTCTCAAGTAAAAGAACCGCCGGACTCCAGACACAAAAGCGCATGGATATGCCGCGTCGTGGTCTTGTGCACGATTATCTGACTATCGGACATGTATAGTGGTAGACACTCAGCTCTGCGACTGGGAGGCCCGGGGGTTCAAACCCTGTATTGGCACGTCGGCTGTATTAGTCCTTGGGTAAGGCTCTTTCACACAATCCCTCACCTCACTGGGGTCTTCCTACTCCTAGCTATAGGCAATAGTACACCATGCCAGTACGCTAGAGTTATGCAGTTTGAGTGCTTCTGCCCTGTGAGTTCAGAATGTTATTTTGGTTGGTAATAGCCTATCGGCGTACCCAATGCATGTAGAGCGCTTAAAGCACTTTAATGGATTAGATGCTAGATAAAAAAACGTTATTACCTCTACATTTACTTTGAATACACTCAACATTAGAATAAGGAACGTGAGAATATCTCTCCTTCCACATTAATAAACTTTATTATCCAAAAACAATCTACGGCCATCTAATGTGCCCACAATGCCCGACGTCTAATAGCTCCATGGGTACTTCATGAGTGCAAGTATTGGTGTATTGCTAACAGTCGTCGCCCGTGTTTTAACGACCCCGACTATAAATCAGACGGTTTCATAACTCTAGGAATCAAGAAGTACTTGATGTCCGCGACCTATGCAAACAGTGCGGAACTCTGAACTAATGGAAACAGCTTTGAGTTTACTTTGTTCAAGCACGGAAAGCTTTTAGTTTTGAACCGTACGGTTATTGTTATCAACGACATGATTGCGTAGAAATCAATGACAGGGAAGGCAATAAAGAAATACAGAGGCAGAAAGAGTGAAGGGGGAGGGGGGGGGAGAGTGGGGTGGAAGACTGTGAAGTAAAAAGAAATGGGAGTATACAAAGATAATAGTTTAATGTAATAATTTATGAATCAAATACATGTACACGTATGTTGTATAATAAGCGAGCAGAAGTTTCAGTGTTTTATCTACAGTATATGTACCCGGTAGATTTTAGAGTTTTAAAATTATGTGAAAATAGTTAAATCAATATGTAACCATCAATTGCCACTGCTAAATTATATAAAACATTACACTTTAAATCAACGTAGTCATAATAACAAAATTTACCCACACAGAGGTTTTTTAAAACTATTTCGCTGTATCTAATATGAAAGTTTAAAATGAGGTATAGGAAGCTTTCACTAAAGAATCACTCCCACATCAGTTATTCTTCTGTTCTTCGAAATATCCAAGAATCCTTTTTTTTTTAAAAATAGCTAGACCCATACCTGCTTCTATGATAAAGTTTTCTTTCTTTTAAGACTAAAATACATGTGACAATTTATGAACGACATGTTTCCGTTTTTATACATTACACTGATTTTTATTAACTAAGCAACACTAATTTTCGCTAAAATGTAAAACCAGAAAGTAATTTTCGTCATATTTTTTACATAATAAAGTAATCGTTACTGTACAGTGAACAATTTCTGTACATGTATATAATTTAGAGGCCAATATGTGACTTGATGTGTTAAAATTTTTTTTGAATGTTGTTGTTTCGAAAGACAAGAAATCAGGAATGTGCTGCCATGTTTTTAATTTGCTTGTTTCTCTTCTTTCCATCATAAATGTTTGCTTTGTTAAAAAGTTATTAGGTTCAATTTTAACGTTAAGAGAAAAGAAAAGTCAAGACTCACGTTAAATGCCACGTCCATGAATTGGAAGGGCAATAGGCATACACGCAGGATTCTATTCCAGTAAAAAGTTTGACTCCTCTTAGAAAATTCGAATGAAACTAACAATCCTTCTATCTTGAAACTGCAATAACGTTAATTAAAACAAATCCCGGGTAAATCCGTTTGCATGCAAAGACGAAGGCTTAAGAAAGGGCGTGTGGAGAGAGAGATAGGCTATGTATATTTGTTAGCTGGGTCTTATCAAAAGCTAATACATGTGCATGTATTGACAGTAGAGTGGAGTCTCTGAGTCAGATAAAACCAAAATAAATCTTGTCTCCTAAGGAATGATAGTCTTAGCATATCAGCCGCGAATAAGACTTAGAGACGATATGCTTTGCACGAATCAAAATTTCCTTTTGCACACATGAAATATTAGTTGGCACAAATATAATTATATGCTGTATTTCATTTTTACCTATGCTTGTGCTTTACATTAATAAGAAAATCTCCAAAGTTCCCTACTTCCCTTTTTTTTTTAATTTCCTCTCCGGTATCAGCAGATCCCTTTTTCAGCCCTCTATCTCTTTTCGTCTATCTATTGAATGAAACTAGGTAATATTGGTACGCTACGGCTCTTTCCGTTCCGCTGACAAACCGATCGTCTGACATCTGTATTGAATAGGTGCCTAACTTTTCAGCTCCCTTTATGTCAGGGACGTGACGGAATGCCCTTTGGTTCATTATCATGATAAGAGACGAAACGCCGTAATATCACGAAGCATGGAGTGGAAGGGGCAGCGTTTGCACGGTGGGTACTCCTGACTAACTTATGAGGTTTCGATTTGAATAATAATGACCGAAAATCAAACCCTAACGCTTCTGTTGACGTCACCCCATAATTAGGTAGGGGACCACATCCCAATACTTTTTTTTCAATTAGCCTTAACTGTATTTTTAAAAAAAATGACCACGAAGGATAACAGCAACAGCTAAAATCTTTTGGAAAATGGTTTAATGGTTTAGTTAATGGTACAAATTGAATTAATCAGTCATGACCCATGAGAAATCCTCAAATCCTTGAGTTAATAAAGCGTTCAAAATACGTCTAATTATTTCATTCCACACGAGGAAATTGAAAAAGACATGCTCCATCCAAAAATAATGGTAAACGAAATATACCGGTTAATGTAAAAAGAATTCTTGTAATTAAATATACTAAAATTATTTAGCCAAAGAAAGCTGAAATCACTTATTTTGACACGAGATTGCTACCGGGGAAAAATATGTTATTCATAAAACTTGGAAAGTCTCATATCCTTTAGTACCATAATATAATGCTGGGGAAGGAAATCTGTTGGATTAAATCAAAATTGAATTCAAGAAATCGTTTTAAAAAACTACTCTGCTAAGAATATAAAAGATAAGAGCTTATTTCCGATTACATAGTAATTACAAGTACATTACTTTATATGATTACAAACATAATTGTTTCCGGTACGATTCTTAGAGTTTTACATTATCGACATACCTCATTGCCTTGAGTGAAAAAAATGCATATATCTGTTTGTGCTTGCTGAGGTACCCTCTACCGTCCAAAGGTAAAACCTAGTAATTCTGAAATCTTAAAAAATTGAGATAACCTCATATATCGGCTTATGGGGGTCACCCTTTTGCTATGAACAACTCGGTTATGCCCTTGCTTTAGTAGTTTTAAAACATACATAAAATGTGTTTTGATAGAGAAGTTATATGATAATAGCATTTTACAAAACTTTTTGCGATATTCTTGAAATGAGCTTAAGACTAGTTACTAGGTTTTATCTTTGGACGGTAGGCCTGTATCTGCCACTTCTCTGCATCAGTTTATTGTCAAATTTGTCTCTTAATGGGTGTATGCCGTTTTTGACAATCTGTGACATTTAATTTATTGTGTATATTATCGCAGTCCATCTGTTTTTCCCGAACTACCCATTCAGTATTTTTATTTTATCTATATTCCCCGGTCTCGTGTTAAGCCCAACAATTGCCTTCCCAAGCATAATTATGATACCAAAGGATAAAATTATAACACTTGCTAAGTTTGATGAACGGGCCTAAAATATTTGTAGCGATCTCTTGTAACATTCAAAAATGTTTATTTCCAGCTTTCTAAAACAATGCAAGCAATAAAATGTAATATCGTTAATTAAGTTAAACACAGGACCCTTATACAAATTAAAAAATTTTGTAAATGTAAAAGAGAATCCGAAGTGCACGCGTGTTGTGTGCTAAGCACGAAGAGGCCAAATTGCTTTTTTTTTTTTTACATGGCTTGACCTTAACCAAGCAACCTGAAATTATTTTCTCTCTTAACTCATTATTCACAGTCACTTAACTAAGGAAGTGCATTATGGATTGGTCATGTAGGCCACTTGTTGTCCAAATGCGTTGATGGAGATAAGGTCTAAATTGCGGGTATTGCAGGCCTAAATATTAGTTTTATTATTTAGTATTAGATCTACCTTCCTTTGTCTTTAGTCTAGACACTGTGTTTCGTGGATGTTTCCACTCCTTATTAAACATCATTTCGGAAGTGCCGGAAAGTTAATCAAGAGATGACGTTTCTTGTGAACACAAAAAGTGGAGATTTCCTTTCGGTTGTTGAGCGTTGGTGTGTTGGTTAGGATTTCAAATTTTTCCTGCAGGCTTAGCTTTATTATCTACTTGTTCTATGATGCTAAGGTTGTGTGTAGAACTGTCTTACTTCAAAGACATTTGGTATCGAGCTTAATAGCGAGGTTTTTTTTATTGCGACGTGTTCCGCCAACCATACGGTTGTTTCCCTTTCGTTCATTTTTTGTCTAAGTGTTTCAATAAAATCATCACAGTGCTGTAGAGAATGGCTTTGATATAAGCATAAGTAGTCCTGGAATACAAAAAACTTACCTGAATAGATAAAAGACATTCAGTATCGTTTCCATTACACACTTCAAAGAATCATAACAAAGCAAATTTGCGTTCACTTTTGTACATCTATCCAATGCACATCAGAGAACGATGGAATTCTCATGCTGGAATTTTTTGTGTCAATGTCAGAAATAAAATTTCAGTGACCATAAATGTGTATTAGCGACGTTTTAGGTAAAAAACGATGTTTTCTTTTAGCTTTAGGCCTACACTAGACTACAATGTACAACTTTCTTTCTTAGAGATGTGAAAATAAACAGCAGGGAAATTTCTGCAGTCCAAATTGATAGTCTCGTCTGAAAACTTTCCAAACAAGCAATTTTTAATAACGTCCTTCTACAGTCAATTTCCGCTGTATCGCATTACTGCGGTTGGATAGGGCCCAGGTACCCCGGGGTTATTCTAACTTTATCCCGTCTTAACTTTGTCCAGGGAAAGTCTGGCTTTAGTCATGGCCTGTAATCAGCCTGACTGTGCTAAGGTCGAGTGGTCATTAATTTAAGACTTTGGTAAGAGGGTCTTTGCCAAAGAACAGCTGGCAATTGAGAGAATAAGACATCTATAATCTGTCGCCGTGCCTTTACCTGCCATATTAGTTTTTTTTACACCACACAGTCTCCCTTTAAGCCTTGCGGCAGGCTACATGTGACGGGGTAAACATCTTTTGGTAAGCTTTGGCTTTCGGACCCACAGTCCGGCAGTTGAAATATTCAGAAACAATTTTAAGTTACGCCCATTTCTTTATTTTAACTAGTATTAGGTCTTAGATGAGAATCCTACTGCATGTAATAAATATTTAATGGCATAAAAGATCTAGCGCTGTGCCGAAGAGGCGCTTCACTGTGACTGAGTAAAAAGTATATCGGTTACTGGGTTAGCAATGCCATTTGCCAAACCAATGTAAACAGCTTTGAACTCTATTGTATGTAGATTTGATGCTTACTGAACAGTGGGGATTTTAATCTCTTTAAATAGGTAATTGCGTTTAAACTAAGACAGAGATATTAATTTAAACGTCCAAAAGAAGAGATGGAAACACAGACTTAAAAACCTAGATAAAGAGACTGGGAGGGAGACAGATACATACATATACAATGTGCAAATTAGAAACAAAGAGAGGAGACAAAGCGACAGTGAGAGAAAGAGAGAGAGAGAGAGAGAGAGAGAGAGAGAGAGAGCGTGTGTGTGTGTGTAAATGAAAGCAAAAGCTTTGCAGCTTCACAATGAAACAGGAAAGAAAAAAAATATAACGATGAAAACAACTGCTTAGTTACATAGGTGTAACACAGATCGCGAGATCAAGAAATAAGATGCCAACACATTTGATGAAAAAAGGAGTAACAAAACTTCAGCCACTCTTTAGAAATTTGCTTAAAAAAAGAGAGAGTGGGTTGTCCTTTTAGACAAAGCAGTATCAGTTTTTAATATGACTATGAGACATGGCTGAAAAGTCTTGCCTCTTGTACAATATTTTCTTTACTGTTTGAAATGACTTCATTCGGGGACAATTTTCAGCAGTGTTTAAGCTTGCTGCTCTTCGAGCAATGTGCAATTATGAGACTGCATCTGTCTTCTATTGTTCAATTTTTAAAACGTCAAATATTATTAGTGTTGGAATGTCGGCGACAAAATGGTACAGGACAAATAGCTTGTTTTGAAGCAGTGCGGTTATTGAGTTTCTTAGTGCAGAGAAGACTTCACCAGTTGATATTAAACGACGCGCGAAGAATGGCCACGGTGATGTTTTTGTAGTTGTGAGCACACCACGAACGCAGACAAAAAAAAAGTGGAGCAGTTATGACTCGGGCAAAACTAGTCTGCAAGATCAACCTCGCCGCAATCAACCCATTACTGCGATAGATACTCGGCAACAGGTGAAAGAGGATGATGCATTGTAGTTTGTCGTTTATGAGACAAGACTGTCGTCTCTACTGTAACAGTCAACCACGACAATACTCGCCAGCAAACCAGTCTGAAGGCCAGAATTCTCTTGTTTGACTCAGATTCCAGGAGTTCCTACCTCATCCTCCGCGTAGTCCAGACGTCATGCACGGGGCTCTTCTCTTTATCTCAAGTTTAAAGAATAATGAAATAAAATCATTAGGCTGATGACGAAGAGATTCAGGCTGGTGGGATGAGGTAGTGCTAAATTTTTCGCCGACGCGTTAGAAGAAATGACTTATCATTGGCGCACAGTTGTTGCAGATACGACGATTGGGCTACTTATAAAAAATAAGGTGGCTTCATATGGCAGACATCGTTAACTTTCATTTCGTGCATATGCTTTATCTATAGAATTACATTGTATTAATTTAGAAACAGAAAGGCCGGACTTTTCATGTACTTCATTTGAAGTTGGATGCACATGTTTGATAACGACAGTATATCTGTAAAGTTTGGTGAAAATCTAGTTCTTCGTCGAGGCATGAATTGGCTATAAATTGTACAAGGAAGAGATGCTGTGCCTGCTTACGAATAGAATAAACTGGTAAAAATATCTACAGATCAAAAACAAAAACCCATTGGACTGGAGCATAATTGATAAGCTTTGGCGGAAAGGATCAACACTAAGGAACCCATTTCTAGCGTTAGACACCCATGAGGAGAACCCAAGTTTAGTACAATAAGGTTTCTATAATGTCTAGTTTGATTGAAGCAACAGACCACATGGTAGGAGAGATTAGAAGTACTGGCGGTTCGGGTTCGATAAGCTGGCACAAGGAAGCGCAAGCGGATTAGTGATGTAAGCAAAATTACTTTACGCTTCACTTGATACCGTCCTCAAACTTAGGATATATATGTAAAGTAATAGAGCGTGTCTTGCCAAGATTTTGACTTACCCAGGTGTTTTTGTTAATGTTATTATTGTGATTGGACCGAGCCCACCGGAACTGACACAAGTACAGGTACAGGTATCGGAGATTTCCCGTTTTATTTTCTTTAGTAGGATTCCACGATCACATTGAAAGACCCAATTGGACCAGACTAAAAAGTTGATTTTATTCAAAGTTAAATAAATTAAGTACAACTTTGTAACATTATGAAGAAAAAAAGGTACAACAATGTAATATGTATCATTGTATGAAAACAAAAGTTACCTTGAACTTGATACATGTATATAAATACTATCTGTCCACAATATACGCGCTTGTAGAATATTAAATATAAATTATAGTGTATTTATATCAAATCATTCTAAAATGAGTGTTTAACAAAAATGTACACACATAACCTTCTCAAAAACAGAATTTCCTATCCAGACAAATAAAGGAATTTCATCTTATTTTTTTTATCTTAAACAAATTCCAATGTACGCTGCACATTCTTCATGCAGGCCTACCGTAAGCTTTTTTAACCTTAAATTTAAGACTGTGACTTTTTTGCCTTTGTTAGATGCACATGGATCAAATTTATGATGCTTGCAATACTAGTTAAAGCCATTTAATTCCACCACTGCAAAATGATTCCTTTATCGACATTGACATATCTACCAGTATAGTATATTCGAGGGCAGACGATAGCCTTTTATTTTTAATTATGTTGTTATAACTGGTATAAGTAAATATTTATGCACACTTACATTATTTTTTCTATTTTGTGCATTTACATAGTACATGTAGTTAGTACTGGTACTGGTAGGCCTAAGTGTACCAGTTTCGCTTGAAAATGGCGAGGATATAATTAAGGTTTTAAGTTTAGAGAGAAAAAAGAGGCAGGGGTGAGTGAGTCTTCTTCTTCTTCTGTCATCCACGCCAGTTCTACAATGTGATAGCTGCAGCCCTGATGAACTCTGCAGTCAACGGTTCAACCGCATGTAGTTTGGGCGCCACAGAATCAGCCACAGGTAGTTTGGGCGCCACAGAATCAGTTGCAGGTAGTTTAGGTGCCACAGAGCTTCAGTCGCAGGTAGTTTGGGAGTCACAGAGCCTCAGTCGCAGGTAGTTTGGGCGGCGCAGAGCTTCAGTCGCAGGTAGTTTGGGAGTCACAAAACTT
>BMAT01000273.1:11780-22232 GCA_019649035.1 Elysia marginata
ACTTTTCTTTCAGTGGCCTGTCTCGAGGATAAATCTTACCCAATCCTCCCGTCTGTGAATCTTGTTAGTTTGGGCTAAAGACAGTGCTGTACAAGTGATGAATTACAAGTTCTGACGACCCAGTGGGACTCTCACTCATTTGAGTACATTAATGTGATTGTATAGGCTAAATAAGTTAAGGAGTTTGAAACAGGGGTTTCAAATCTTGATCCTGTTGAAATTATCGATGCATGACTTGCTTTTCTTCAAGAATTAAAAGGCTTGTGGGTTTATCAGAATGTTTGTACAGAAAAACCCAAGGATTGTATCTTATTCGGTCATCTTCTAGACTCAGGGGTGTTGAATACAGAGTATATGTTTTGAGACCAGTCTTTAAAAAACGTGTTAGATACTACGATGGTCATACAGTAGGCTATACTACAACTAGTACAAGCAGGCCTACAGGGCGTTGATACTTTGAACAAAGCCTTTCTTTCTAAACCATAGTACAAACTGCATGAAGTTAAAGCTGAGTGAAAGTTCTTTTCATTTAAAAGTTTTGGAAAAAGAGGAATAAATGTACTTCAAAAAGCAGCAATTTAAATTGCCTTATTTGATAACATTGTGAGATGAGGTTCAGTTTTTTACACAGAATGCTGTGTTATTTGTTATAAGACTAGAGTGAACGTGTGCCGCGAGCGTCAAGTTCTCTTTGAAATCTACATAGGACAACAAGGTCTGCTGTTCACACCTCGAATCTAATTGTAATAGTGTCTCTCATGTACTAGGCCTACGAACAAGGACCAGGGACACCCACCCTGTCTTCCCACGACATTTTGACTTAGCGTATTATTTTCTTCAAATTAAAAACAACGAAAGCTTTGAATCTACATTGGAGCCTGTTTCATGTAAACCCTGTTGAATGTAAATTTTGACATAACATAAACTAGATATGTGGTTACTTTTCTTCTTTTTTTCTTCATAGCGTTAAAGTTACTGCTTAAAATAAACTTCGATTATAATGAACTTTTTCCTATTTTAGTCAGGCCCAAAGGGGTCTAGTTAAAAGGTCTTTAGCATTGAGTTCATAGATCAATAAAGCTAGCCAGACAGTCAAGTTATTTAAATAAATTATTAACCAATTATGAATGAATCGAACCAGCAAAGGCAAGGGAAGTGTCATGATACATGTAATGGCGTTGATATAGAACAAGAACGAAAAAAAAAGCCAAATTCGAGAGTTCGATTTGAGTTTCGAGGCCGATTGTTAGTTTATGACAAAACGGGCATCTTGTTTTAAACAAGTGAGTTTTACTTCGAGCGGTGTTGAAAATTTTTAGGGTGTGTTTTCCAAAATACACATGTAGGCCTACCTCAAAATCTTTTCTTTTTGCTTTAAAACGACTCCGTGGAACCCTCAAGAAATCTCAGAGCTGTTGTAAATTGCACATGTGCATAACTTCTTATAAATGACCACGTTTTTTTAAGGTGAGGAGTGAAAGAGGAAATGGTGTGTGTGGGTGATGTAATTAGTTAACCCAGATTCCCTTACTTTAACATGACTACATGTATACATTGTATCAATACAAAATGTCATGTATTGCGCTCTCATATTCACAGCACCTCCTCTCTCCTCTCTCTTTCTCCTATTTTGTCAAGCTTCATCATTCTCTCTTCCTCTTTCTTCCTTGTCTTACCACATTATCACTAGCTTCTGATCTAAAGTCAACTTTGATTTAAAACTGCTAATTTATGTTGAGACCCTGGACAAGTAATAATGTCCGAATCCATGAAAAAAATGACATCAGCTCTGAAGTTATGCATAACAGTACTAAACGAATATGATAAATTCACGTATCCGGTACTATGTTGTTTTTATTTGTCTAGGTTTAGATCCGGTTCATGGCATTGGAAGGAAAAGTTGCATGTAATATTCATACAAAGTACCAGCGCGTCTTGTATGATGTGTGCGGTCAGCGTCATCCTCAGTGGTCAAACAAGGTACAACCAAAGTCCTCAAGTGATCGAATTCTTTGGTACAACCATGTACAGCGAAATTTCTAAAATTAAAGTCTGATAATCCCAATCTATCATACTTCGAAGTTGTAAAGTTTCTTTTTCATTTAGTGGATTGGAACTCGTAATTCGAAGTTCATAAGGTTCAATTCTCTTATATCGAAGTTTATATTGAGGCCTACAGAAAGTTTTCTTTCAAATCTCTAGCAGTTTTATCTCTCCGAAGCGTGAGAGGTTTATGATAAACACTCACTGCACGCAGTTGTCATCCTAAAACCTACTCAAGCCAGTCACGTGTAGGGTCAGAGAGGAAGGGGCTGTATATCCAAGAAGTGGCTCAGTAAAAAAACCAGATCCTTTGAGCACAAATCGAGTACTCTTAATTCAAAGTTTTTCTTCATTCGCAAGAGATTCCAATTACGTGTACACTATAAATGTAAAGAGTCACTCAGCATTTAGAGAACCTTGGGGAGGTTAAATACAAAGCACTTTTGATTCAGTCCGCTTACGTCGCAGTGCTTTCTTCTCTTAGACTAGAGGTAGTTGCAATCGTGCAATAGTTTTCTTTAGGCTTTTAAGTAAAGAACGAGAGAATGTTAAAGGGGACGACGAAAAGTATCGAGCCCGGACAACCAGTACAAAGCAGCTTAGATGACTTCAAATACTCAAAGAAAACAATAGAAGGATAACTAACCAGCTCAAAACACATTGAAAAGGTGACAACTTAAATGTTGCTGTGATTGCTCGCTGAAGATGATGATGGTGATCAGGAGGATTGGTGAATGAAGAAGCGCATTATTATATTCGCACATATGAACTGCTTGAATGGGGATGTGAGAATGATGATAATCTCAATGATCCTTGGAATGGTGGTGACTACGATGATGACGACCACAGAGATAATTAAAAGGTAACGCCCCCCCCCCCTTCCCAGAAAATTGCAAATTCAAAACCCAGAAAATCAACACAAAAAAAATTGTAACAAAATATTATATGAGGAAAAACACGAAAAAGCAAACAAATTGCAGTATAGGACAAAAACTCTCCAATTTTTCCAGCATTCAACTAGTTAATACCAAAGGTTTAATAGCCTACTAATGGATTAAACTTAAAGTAAAATGAACTATATATCTTGAAAGAAAAAAAAATCCACATTGATCAAAAGTCCCTACGGTCATTTACTATTGAGTCTAATATTTGCATGGAAACAATCCGCGTGGCATCATTACTTCTTTTGTTTAATTGTAAGTCAGGAACCCAATAACATTTATCTAATTGTTTTATACTTCATTTCTTTTGTCTCACGAAGGCGTACGGGTGATAGCTCACTTGATTCGTTTGCACTTCTAGTACTAGAGCTGGAATAAATACCTTGCCAATTTTTGAATTGCTAATCGATACAGCTCTACTGCGACTCGTGTTTAATTTAATTTGTTGTTGTTTTTCTCTCCTTTCTGTTTTTATGAACTCGCTTGCTCGGGAAGAGGAACACTACCACTGGCGCTGTGAAAGATTATACAAATGTAACCTATAAGTACCACAAGTATAATGTCAACTGGGGCGTCATTAAGCCACCATCAGGCATCACATGACCAGTTTCGATGACTAAATCCAGTAATGTTTTAGCTTAATCCCCTGTGACTTGTATCAATAAAGGCTGGAGTGTGTGTAAAGATTTGTATGTAGGCCTGCAATGTAGACGTGGGGAGTAATGGTCGTTTTGTGATCAATCAATCGGTCAATGCATCGCCACAGGAATCGAACGATTAGTGTCAACACGGTTGCGGTCAACATGAAGGCCTAGTTTACCCCCTCCCCCTTTTTTTCCCCACACCATAGCCTCTCACTTTTCGCCCCTGTGTTTCGCGTTGGATGTCCGCCAGCGTCTTTCCCTACCCTCCATATTCACATGATTTTTCCAATAAACTGTTCGAGAATTTTTGAATTTTTTTACGGAAACTTCTATATCGATCTAGGCCTACGTTAACTTCTCAGCACTTCATCTTGTATGCAAAAATACCCCTCCGCCCAAAAAAAAAACAAAAAACCAACAACAACAAACAAACAAGAAAAAAAACCCCAACACCCAGGCCCCGTTCCTGCTCAAAAAGTTTGGAAAGCACTTCGAGTAACCTGTCATCCATCAGTTATTTCTCCTTACAACGCTCACCTTGCTCTACCGACCGACTGATGCAGACCTAGATACATGTACTTCACATTTAAAACACCACTGCGGTGCTAGAATCTAGACTTGATACATACCCAGCATTGACCTGTCAACATTACAGGCAATGCCACCAGAAGCGCAACAATGAACTTTTTCCATGCCGAACACCGCCACAGGCGTTAATAACAGGCCGTTTAAAGAACATCACATTGCGACACGTATTAATGAGTTGGAAATAGGAATTTAAAATACAAACAAAAACAAAAAACAACAACAAAACAAAACATGAACAACAACAATAACAACAAAAACCAAAGAGACTTTAAGCAGTTTTTTTTTCTGACTTTCATAGCAATTGAAGTCGACAAAACATCTGCATGAAATAGGTTTAAAGAGAAATGAGATAATTTCAAACAGCTTTTAAAGTTTTGAAGTAACAAAGGTTTTATCAGGATTCCACTTTATTTCCTTTCATCCCCATGCGCATCTGCCTTGGCGGTGTCATTTACGATCCCACAAGCCATGTCGGCGGAGATTTCGTGTGCCCTGGCAGGTTCTGGACCAAGCAGAACAGGTTGTGGGGGATATGGCGAGACTAGAGATGCATGGAACGAAATCGTGGTAAGCCGGGAGTGGTCGGAGGCAGAGGGTGACTCATGCAGATGTGCCATAAAACCTGTAAAGACAAGTTTGGATCACGAAGAAAGACGTTTCACTTTCTACAAAATCTGTATATAATTCACCCACTCTTGATAATTATTTTACACTTTAAGACTGCAGCTTGCTCCAGATCTTGTCCGCCTATCGGCTCATATGGCAACTAACTATGACGTAAAATCGTTACACAGAGATGTGTTCAATAAGTTTCAAAATATGAAGTAAAAACTATACCGCACCATTTGGCACCCCAAACAACCTCATGAAATAGGCCATTCGAACAGAAAGCCAAATTCTTCACTGAACCAGCCTGTCTACTAGGAACAAACATTGGTCATAGCCCAGCACAGTACATGTATGTGAATTGTCTATTCCAGAAGGCAACAATAGACCACTAAAGTTGATTTTTTCAATTACAGGAATCTGTTTCTTGGACCTTCAGGGAAGCTCAGGACCCAATGCAACTGCGGAGGGATAATTCGTGACTGTGAATAACCGCCGCAATGACGACACAAGAATATCTTACTACGCAAAGAGTCAACAGAAACGTAGAGTCTCTTCAAAACTTTTAGCATTATAAGAATAAAAAGCACAGAAAGAAAATCAAGAAACAAGGAGATATGCATCGGTACATGAAACGTCAGACCATTGCCAGAACTTGGAAAACTTGACCGCCGGTTGGCAGAATTAGATAGTCATTGTCTACACATTACCGGATTATCAGAGATTAGGTGGATCAAGGCACCTTTTTCCAAAAGATGAAAGCACACTATAATGCGGATATGGTGTAACTAGCAGGACATGAGGTAGCCATGGCCATTATTTTAGAAAAGCATCACGCCGCATGCTTTACAAGTTAAAACGACATCAGTGAGAGAATTGCGATGATGACACCGCCACTGACCACCATTCAGATCTATGCGCCGCCCCCCCCCCCCCTCCAAAGTACCGAAGAACAAGTGGGTGGATCTGCAATGATCTGCAAAGATCTGCAATATGCCGATGACAAAATACCCTTAAAAGATATAAAGTTGCCTACATTGTTATACGGGGCACGTGAAGCAGACTGAGGACAAGACCTATAGAATTGGAGCATCAGGATTAGATCTAGCAGTCAGAAATGATAGAGGTAATCTGATCGCCATTTTATGTCAAACCAATGACCTGACAGTTACAAATACATATACCCTGTTCAAACACCCATACTGGAGTAAAGGCACACGATTATCATCAGACTCCAAAACCTGGAATCAAATTAACCGCACCCTAATGGGCCGGGCCCTAGGCCTCCGTACTCAAAAGACCTGTCAGTCAAAATGTAAACAAACCTGCGCATGAGAGTTCTAATGACCTATCTCTTTTAAGTTCTTAGTATAATTAGGGCACATGAGAACTGAACAAGTGCGTTTCTGTTATAGGCCGGCCCAAAACAAAGTTACATACAAAATATAGTGAATAGGATACATGTATCTACTCCAGTTGGAGTACTCGGCCTGTTCTACAGCGGCCTAGGCCGGGCCTATCTTAGCAGGGCCGCGTGTTTCTTAGAAAAATATCAATCTTTTGCGCCTTTCTCTTGCAGTTTACGCAGCTTAAATAAAACACTTTTACATAACTTATGATACATAATTCCGTACCAATAGTAAGAAGCATGACTGTGGTAGGTATAGGTCAGCTTCAATAATAGATATTCGAGAACATCAATAATAGGCTCCAGATCAAGATCTGAGATCGACCGTGTGACTGGTCCCATATTGGCAAACATGACTCTCTGACAGTCTGAGCATAGATCCATAGCAATCAAAAGGCTGAAATACAAACATGATGCAACTTAAACACGTTAAACGACCTAGAAATACATTAAAAGTTTATGATGGAAACGATCGATAAATAATTTGTAATAATTAATCGTCTTACTTGAAGATTGGAAGCAAATGAAGTGATGCCAAATCGTTTATGGAAAAGCACGAAGAAAGTTTACACGGAAGCAGATAAGAGGAGCAGAGAACAACCCAAACCGTACCAGTACATAAGCGGGGTAGTTTTAAGGCTGGCTGGTCTGGAAAAGTGTTGTTCCAAAATGAAACAACAAAACAAGAGTACAAGAGAGTAAAAAGGAGATAAGAACACACAAAAAAAGAAGAAATAGAAAGGATTGGATCAGCGAAGAATGTTAGAAAATAATTGAATTTAATGCAGAGTGGACATCAAATAAGCTTTTCCAGCAAAAAATAGAGTTCAAAGCAGAAAGTCATGGTAAATACGACAACCTTGGTAATAGGGTAACAGAAATGGGCAACGTACTGGAAATGTGGCATGAGTACGGTAGGCCCACTGAACTCTTCAAAGCACGCTAAGTAAGAACCCCTTAACTCTCATTGCCTTGCTTCCCAAACATCTGAGCCAGCTAATCATCCACTGAAATAGAATCTGCAATCAAGCAGATACAATCAGGAAAGTCACATCGCTTAGACAACATTTCTGGAGAGCTCTTTAAGTTCAGTGGAGAAAAAGGTGTCCGCACCATTCATTTCTCATGTTTGAAAGTTTGGAAGACCTGTAAACGGCTCAAGGGTTTGTAAAGCTGTTCAAGAATGAAAATACCAAAGAAAGAGGAAATTGTTTTACTAAACAATATTAGCAAGATTATTCCCATCATAAATTTAAACAGGGTAAAAGAAAGGTTGGAGACGAACTATTCTACTCCAATGGTAGGATATAGACACAATAGCGAACCAATGGACATGCTGTTTGTTACATACCTTCATTGAGAAGATAAGAGGTTCAAAATAAGAGGCATGTATAAGTTATATTGAATACAGCAAGGCCTTTGTCAGAGCCAACCACAACCACCTTTTTACACTGTGATAAAAAATAGCTTGTTTTCACCTGATCATACTGATAGCAAGGCTCTGCGAAATAAAGAAGCATCAGTAAGATAGAGTAGTCAACACTGCAAATACTTGGTTTTAAATGATTTGGCAAGAGCATAACTATTTTGTCTCACCAACTTTTCACAATACATGCAGAGCAAGCTATGAGAGAATCAGTTAAAGTGGATACGGGCACCAGTGTTGGAGGAAGAAACATCACCAACTTGAGGGACGCTGGCGTTACTGGTCTTGTCTTAGGCAATAAAGAGTAGAATTTTACGCACATGAGGCACATCTGGTAACAAGGAAGGGCTGAAGTTAAATGCTGAGAGGAAGAAAATTATGCACATTAGTAGAAAACATAACATAAGAGGGAAGCATAGAGATAAACAAGACAGGGTTAGAGAATGCTGGTGGTTTTAAAAATTAATGTCTAGGTTCTATGTAACAAGCAATTATTCCTTCACAAAAAATTAAAGTCTCATGAAGGCAAAACAAAAAATGGTGCGGCGAACAACATCTGGAAAGACAGAAACATAACAACAACACTGAAAAACCATATTACTAAAATGCTTGATATAACCAGTCAACATTTAAATCTGATAAGGATAGGCAAGAAAACAGTCAGACTAAAATCAACAGACAATTGATTCAGACGTTTGTCAAGGGTGAAGCGGACAGGTAAAAGAACCCAGAATATTTTGTCAAACCACAATTGCACAACGCAATGAAGAGAAGACTGAGATTTGTGGACCAGACAAACATTAAATTGAAACAGACCTTATGACAACAACGCTCCAAGGGAAAGTGGAGGGGAAGGGGAAGGAGAGGCAGGGAGCGCCTGCCCAATGTTGATCTGCGACATCACCGAGTCAGCCGCCTAAAGTTCCATGCGCTAACACACGAGAGCAGGAATAGAAACGGCTGGAGAGCAGCAATGGAGACAGGTGACAGGTGAGGTAAGGATGCTCAAATCAACCCCCCCCTCCCCAACCCCTCATCCCCCGTAGTCAGGCTGTTGAATGTTTAAAGATTTTGGAGTCACCTTTCAGATTCACTTTTTTCACTCCCATGGGATTTGACAGACACCGACAATGTTGATGGTGGTTGACTCGATTGAATGGGCCATCACCTATAAACTTTGCGTGTTATTCTTGCGTAAAACTGTCGCTCTACAATGATGAATAATTCAAGTTCACATTTGTTCACGTGAGGTATTGAAACTATCTATCGCGAGACGGGGACAAATCGTTAATGTTTTCAATTTCTTAGCCTAAAAGTTAGTTTATAGGAAGACGCTAAACAATTCATCAAAACTGGTAGGCCTATATGACAAAATAATGTTGTAGCACAGTCAAACAAATTGTCTCACACAGTTATGTTATACAGAGTCGTCTCTTTACATGCATTTTGATGCAGCTGAGATGTTAACAGTTGCCTGATATTCCTCACGTTGATAGCCAGCTCTCCAGAATGCAAGGCCCAATTCAATTATGATGTTAAAAGGAATATTACTATCGAAATATTCGAGGCCTAGATACCTAGATCTAAAACTATCTCCCTTGATTCACCCCAGCATGGGTTGGGAGTTTCTAACGTTCTAAAACTAAAATCTACACCTTTATGTCCAAAAGTTTCTAGTTACAGGACATACCTACCCAAGAAAAAAATGTTGGAAAGTAGATGAAACAATAGACTGTGTTGCTTCTCGAAGGCGTGGTGCCCTGAGCTCTAGATGAAACAATAGGTTTTGTTGCTTCTCATGTACGTGGTGCCCTAAGCCCTAGATGAAACAATAGACGGTGTCGCTTCTCAAGGGCGTGGTGCCCTGAGCTCTAGATGAAATAATAGACGGTGTCGCTTCTCAGGGGCGTGGTGCCCTGAGCTCTAGATGAAACAATAGACGGTGTTGCTTTTCAAAGACGTGGTGCCCTGAGCTCTAGATGAAACAATAGACGGTGTTGCTTTTCAAAGGCGTGTTGCCCTGAGCCCTAGATGAAACAATAGACGGTGTCTCTTTTCAAAGGCGTGGTGCCCTGAGCTCTAGATGAAACAATAGACGGTGTCTCTTTTCAAAGGCGTGGTGCCCTCATCTCTAGATGAAACAATAGACGGTGTCGCTTCTCATGGGCATGCTGAGCTCTCCGAGAACTGATAACTTCATAAGATAAGATAAGTTGAGGTACACTTTATTTATCTATAATTGGAAATTTGGCATGGACATTGGTGTTGGAACAAATAGCATATAGTTCGACAATTAAATTTCACACCCAATCACAGAGATACACTAAATATCCGTAGTTACATACCATCAAGACTCACGTTAAACACACTTTTACTACAGAAGCAAGTCTCTTTCTCGGTCTCACACTCAAAGTCACTTCCTCAGCTCTCTCACATTTCTCCTTACTGCAGATGCATAGATAAAAGAAAGTGAAGCCTTCATATTAACATTAACGTGTCATTTTTTATTTCGACAATTTTCGAAATGTTGCCGGAACAAACGATAAATAATTAATAGTAATACATTGTTTACGACAAGAAACATATCAAAACGGTGTATGTCATGATCTCTCTCCAAACTATTCCGCCCCTCTGTAGTATTTCATGTACTTTTTTCTTCTTTTGGGTTTTGAAAGTTTTATTTTGAGGTTTTATGCTTCACCTCAATGTTATTTCCTGATGATGTGTGTCAAGGAATGCCCGGGGAGTGAGGTTTATCTGTCTGAGCAGTGAAGGGTATTTCGAGAGAGAGAGAGA
>BMAT01000273.1:37067-48711 GCA_019649035.1 Elysia marginata
TATGCAGTGGCCCGTAACATGTATACACAGTATAACATCTTTGATGCAGTCTTTACAGTAGCCCGTAACATGTATACACAGTATAACATCTTTGATGCAGTCTACGAAGTAGCACGTAACATGTACCCCCTATTTAGTATAACATCGTTAATTCAATGCAACATTGAACTTTACCTGTTCTTATCTGGATCAGTCTATAAAGCAGCTCGTGATATAAATTCGCAGTATAGTATAACATCTTTGATGCAGTCTATACAGAAGCCCGTAACATGTACACACATCTTTGATGCAGCATTGTGTTTTACCTGTACCAACCTGGATCAGTCTATAAAGTAGCCCGGGCTAGGCTGATATACACAGTATTACATCTTTGATGCATGTATCAGTCTGAACCTTTGAGTACGGTGGCCTATGTCTGGACCCATCATTAGAGTAGCCCAAGATGATAGTCCGACCAGATGACCCCAGCTTGACCTTTGCTTTCAGCTTGCAACGTTATACACCCAGGCGCGCCGTATATATAATTGTTACGCAGAGCGACCTATGATTGTCTCAAGTTTGATCAATGCTCGTTCGCCTCATGTCTCACTCAGACCAGCCCATTTCGGGAACATCAAGGTGACAAATTATCGACAATGCATCCTCAAGTAATACGAAGCGCCAATTGTTAGCTTCATGTAAAAGTGAAGAGATGATAACTGTAGTAAACAGATCTCTCGCTATTCTGTGTTTTTGAAAAGATGTCTAGTCTTTGTAAGTCAGTGTCTCAGTCTGAATGTTTTTCCTTCTCTTTATTTCTCCCCTTTTTTGTTTACTGTGGTTGGACTTTCAATTTTACAAACGTGGAATATAATTTCAAGTGAGTCTTTTGTTAACTTGAAAACAGGAGCAGATTGAACTTTCTTGGCTGCCCTGATTATTTTTGCTAAATTTTAGGACTGAAGTTTGTTGCTTTAGGATAAAAACATATCAGTTTATCAGGTCTTGTTTAGGCGGAAACTTTAGCCAAGACTTTTATCAAATTCAGCTGACTGACTTTATTCTAACCTTGTTAATTTCTCATTCATATAATTATTGTCACGGATGAAACCATGGCTAAAAATTAAACGTTTCAATGTTCTGTACCTATATTGTCCTTATAAGCTCAAGTTAGGTGATCAGTTTCTACATTCTACACTAAGAAGCGTATGCCTTTCTTGTCTCTTTGTCTATGTCTCAATGTTTGTCAATATCTTTAATCATTTTCCCACCCCTCTCTGTTACATCCTTTAAAACTAAACAAATTGATGTTCTGCCGAGAAAATCGTTTTACCATTCTGCTCGTTTAGACCCTGAGCTGAACTAACATGATAATATGTTTTTTGCAGACCCCTGACTTGAAAAGTTATAATAATAAATTATATCTCTTTAACTTTTAGAAGTAGAGTTATTCCTTTTTTTCTAAATTCTAAAGCGTTGATAATTTCCTGATGCATTTTAAATATTTGGAAGCTCAGGAAAATGCGATGTTCAGACGCCTCGAAATGTAGAATTCGTGGCATCCGACTTATTCGCACGGGTTGCGAGATTATTTTCATGGCGTATTGCCAGCCGACATCTCTCGTTCGACACCGGAGCACTCGCTTGATTTCTGTTGTTACATCTGTTCTTCGGAAACATGCTGGCGACAAAGTTCGATCAACCATAATCAATAATCAATGATTAAAGAGCCTTTTGTAACAAGTCATAAATTATGAACTTGTGAACTTAACTGCCCGCTTCTCTAGCTGTAACTCTGCCCTCCCCCCCCACCCCTCCCAAACAGCCATTGGCGTGGAAGTCAGAGCGTTCAGTCTCATTAAATCATTGATTAGTACCCAATTGAAAACACTACAGGCTAAAGCATTATGGTTGAAGGCTCCATTGCAGACCAATAGCTGGATCTCCTCAAAGCTATCTATGGATAATGTGATGTTTTTCTAGATATTTGTACATAATGTGGTCCTGATAACATAAAAAAACGTTGAATTTATTCAAAGCTGACGGTCTCAGTTGCCAGAAGTAAAAAGACAAGACGGTGGAATGTGTGTGGTGGTGAGTGTGGGTGTGTGTGTGTTTGTTCTAAGCTACAGTTTGCATTTTGCATTGGGAGAAAAACAAATAAAACCTACAGCCAGCGCGACCTGTAGTGGGGGCCAAACAAGACCTCAGTCACAAAGCCATTGTGCACATGCATTATTTTGATCTATCTTTTCCAATTTTCGGTTTGTTTGTTAAAACGTTGTGCTGCCCAAAGGGCCTCACGTTTTATTATTCCGAGAAAAATTCAAAAGAAGAAAAAAACTTTCGCCACGAAACGTTAAAAATTGCCAAGGCAATTACAACATGAGTCGTTGTTGGGAGTCGAACCCGCAACTAAGAATCACGAGTCTGAAGCGCTAACAACTCAGCACCACACTGAAGGGTCATAAACAAAAAAAAAATAGAAAAAAGAAAAGATAGAAAACTCCAAGTTTACCCGCTCTTTCTTGGGTTATCTTAATTAACACGATTAAGTCCCCTTTTACCCAACTGCTTTGTATAACGATAATAACAACAACAACAGCAGCAACAGCAACTAAAACAATTAGTTTAAGGAACTGTGTATTTCTTCATGCGCATGAAGAAATACACACGGTGTGTATTTCTTCATGTGGTTTCAAAATTTCAATCTACTTCCGTTGCGGGTGATTTGTCTTGCCTATTGTCATCCTTCTGAGATTGTAACAATGGCGGGTGTTGATGGCAGTTGGTGGGTCGAAAATTTTCTAATTATGAAGAATTCACAAGCTTTTCTCACAAAACGACAGGAAAGTGATGAAATATGAGTTAGCGATGCAGGAGGGTTTTCAGTTGCAGCTGCAAACAAGAAAACCCAAGACCCCAACAAGCATTATTTCTTCTTTTTTTTCAATCTCTCATTGCTAGTTAAATCAATTCTATAGAAGACGTTATCATTTTCAACAATAAAAGGGGGGGGAGGGGGTTGGTCTTACATATCATGAAAATTTGTTAAATAACTGTGTATGTTCGTCAACAACATGTTCCTCGTGTTCGTTTGGTGGTGGTTTCAAGTTATACATTTATTTCTGTGTGCTATCCATTTTATAAAGTTACACTTCGTAAAGAACTTGTTTGACCCTATGAAAAAAGACTATTTATTTGACGGCCATTCTGATAATAGCTTGAATTAAAGAGCTGAAAATTTACATCTTGAATCCAAGTAATTTAAAAACATTTTATCCCACATGCTTTAGGATTCATTTCCCCCCAACTTCTTTGTTTTGAGAAAATTAATTCGAAATCCTCAGGTTCAATTTAAAACATCAGTATTGAATCACCTAACATTTAGTAACAAGTACATATAAAGGCAAAAAAATCTTCAGCCTGAAAATGTGCATACTCAAATAAATATTCTCAAAAATTACGCTGGGGTGGAAAGCTACTAGTCGACATTGTATACATAGCAATTAGTATAAACTGCAATTTACAATTGTAAAATTTAAGAATCCATATTAAATGAAATAATACAAACAGTCAATACTTTCAACATAAAGATATAGAAACTAAATTTTTTAAAACATGAAACGACACAAATACCAGATTCTCGAAATCTGAAGTTATACAAAAAAATATTCTTCTTCTTCACAGACACAGACATAGTTAACATGAAGTAACTAGAATGTACACTCTTTCAACGTGGAGAAATAGAGATATTGTTTCAACACGGAGAAACAGAGATGCAGATTCTTTAAACATGAAGAAACACAGACATAAGACTTTTTCATTATTAAGAAATAGACACGTAGATGTTTTCAATGTAAAGAAATGCAAACACTTCTTTTAAAATTAACCAACAAACATAGAAATTTTTAACGAGAAGAAATACAAACATAAGAGTTTTAAGACTCTTTCATAATGAAGGAATAGATACGCAGATCTAAGTTCTCACTTCAAGTTGAACATGAAGAAATACAAAGTTATATTCTTTTAACATAAATAAATAGACATAGGCCAACATTCTTTTAGCATAAAGAAATACAAGCAGGTGTTTCCAACGTGAATAAATACAAACATAGACTCCTTCAACATAGAGAAATAGACAAACATATATTTTTAATGTGAACTACCATATACTCTTTCAACGCGAAAAAAAAATCAAACATAGATTCTTTTAACATGAAGAAATACACATGTACATATGCTTTTCAGATGAATTATTACAAAATTAAATTATTTCGACATGAAGAAAATTATCCTTCAATGAAATACATGTATCTCAATTTGTAATAGAAAAAGAGGTTTTTACGGCCTGAAATAATATCAAACATAGATTCTCGAAGAGATAAAACCGTACATTCTTTCAAGATGAAGATGAAGAAGTACAAGCTATGCGTCTTTATGTGACCAATACAATTGCACACAGAGTGTTTAAACACTAAATACATACATGTAATAGGAAGTAATTATTGAGGTAGATTCATATACACACACAATAGAATTCGTCTTGTTACACGAACGAAAAACCAACACATAATGTAAATCTTCATGTAACATGAAGAAATACACACTCTGTGTAAATCTTCATGTGCATGAAGAAATACACGCTTCCTTAGTTTAAATAGTTTTCATCGGATGAATTTAAAACTCACACAGATTCAAGTGTCATTGTCAAAAATTCAAAGTTCTTGTCCTGCATCACAACCGACAGATTTTTAATTCTGTTTTGCCTTCGTTTCTTTCAAATCATAAGGTCTTTTTGGATAAAATTTTCAACATTACTAAATAATGTAGTTTGAGATGGATGTATGAAAAAAGCTTTTTTTATGACAGCCTTATTTTCTTTAATATGCCTTAAAACACTTTGTCCACCATCACAACCGACCGAATCGCGACCTTTTGTCACAACCTCATTATGCACTTTTTTCGAGCGCGACAGCAGCGAATAGATACATACTGGAAAGAAAAAAAGTTCTTTAATTCTCCGACTAAGTCATCTTCTGTCTCGAAAGCCTTGCCCCTCCAAATTGCGTTTCAATTGTCCAAACAAGTGAAAGGTAGAGGGTTCCAGGTCTGTCAAGTGGGTTGGTTGAGGAAGAATTCCCCAGCTGGAACGTTGCTACCACTGTCCTGTAAGATCTTCTGAATGCGAGATTACATTATCGTGCTTAAACACAACACCCATTCTCAAAATTCCAGGTCTATTGTGAAGAATTGCATCTATGATGTTGTCAAGAGTGTTGCAGTATCCGGCAGCATTGATACAATATATTATATAGGGTTGTTCAGAGTGTTGCAGTATCGGACAGCATTGGTACAGTATCGGGTTGTCAAGAGTGTTGCAGTATCGGGCAGCATTGATACAGTGGAGGGTTGTCAAGAGTGTTGTAGTATCCGGCAGAATGTATGCAGTGGAGGGTTGTTAAGAGTGTTGTATTATTGGGCAGCATGTATGCAGTAGAGGGTTGTCATGGAGGTTGTAGTATCGGGCAGCATGTATGCAGTGGAGGGTTGTCAAGAGTGTTGTAGTATCGGGCAGCATGTATGCAATGGAGGGTTGTCAAGAGTGTTGTAGTATTGGGAAGCATGTATGCAGTGGAAGGTTGTTAAGAGTGTTGTAGTATTGGGCAGCATGTATGCAGTGGAGGGTTGTCATGAGTTTTGCAGTATCGGGCAGCATTGATACAGTGGAGGGTTGTCAAGAGTGTTGCAGTAACGGTCAGCATCGACACAGTGAAGGGTTGTCAAACGTTGGCTCATTTTTGCTTGCTCATCCTTTTCCAGACCAAGTACACCATTGGTGCACTTGATATCTTGAGATAGCGCCTTAACCATGTGGTTCTGAATTTGAGAAGGTTTTGCTTCTTAAAAGAAAATGCACGTCCAGCTCTGACCTCCCAACATTTACGGAGGTAGCCATCTTGTAATCAGTAGTGGTAAATAGTACTGTACCAATGGTGCTAGAACTATGAAAGATCATTGATTGTACTGGTGTTTTTCGTGTACAGAATAAAACGCATGGATTAGTTCAAAACTTATGCTTCTTTTCCGATTTCTTTTCTGACGCCCCTCGTCTAAATACGCGGAACAAAAGTTTATAAACAAACAGTACTGTAAAACCTTTGTTGTTGTGGCACAGCATGTAATCAAAATTTTTACAAAGTTTTGTAAAAGAAATATAAACATACTGATCGGAGGCAAAAAAAATGCAACTGTTAACAAGAATTGATTCAACGACCTGTAACAAAAATTAATATTGTGCGTCACCTATGAAAAAATTTTTCGAAAAAAAAAAGAAACGTTGACCAATTATTTTGGTCCGCATTTTAAATGTAATGACATGTATTCTTTTCTTTTTTTCCTTGTTTATAGCTTCGTTAGTTTAATTTTTAAAAATTTGCCATCATAGTTACTTGTAACTTTTATTCAAAGACAATAGAGTTTATTTTTAATCGTATGAGGTATTTTTTGAAATGTCAATATTCTACATCCACACGAGAAGGAGTTGGTAGAGTCATTTGTCCACGCCTGTCGACGAGGGGGGATGGGTGGGTATTAAAATTGGTCAAAATGTGTACAAATGGTTTATGAACGGCCCCTTGTTGTAAGGGGTAGCAGCGCATTGATGTTTAAGGTTCCTCCCAATACCTCCAATACTCTGAGTAAGAATAAATGCTAAGAAGAAAACATTTGTAGTGTTAAGAGCCGGCCTAGGTCGCCGCACTGCAGGCCTTAAACATTTCCGTAAGAAAATGTTACAGATCTCTATTTCTTTCAATAAAATTTGAGGGGGCCGTCCTTCTCAAAATGAGATCGACTTTTATTTTTTTTTTAGTTTTAGTTTCACTAAAAACTCAAAGAAGATATATCAGTACTGTATAGCTCGTATGCTTGTTAACTTCTCGCTGCTGGGCCTGTTCACTAAGGTGGCTTAGGGACCAGCAATTGACACGCCAACATTCAACAGGCCTGTCAGTCTAAACGTAAATACTGGAACATGAGATTTTTGATCATCTATCTCATCCGAGAGGTCAGTGTAGTTGGAAAAACTCAGAACTCAACAACATGGTATTTAAACATTATGCTGATTTCTTTGTTGTTAAGGTCCAATGCAAAACCAAATTCAGTGTAAAATAGTGGGATTGGACCAGCGTGACTTATAGTGAGGACCAAACCATCAAAATCTAAACAAGCTTTTGTATAAACCAGATAGTGACTTCTCGTATCAATATTTTGAAATGAATTTGAACAAAATTAATGCAACACAGTATGTTGAAGGCCGGACCCTTGACACGCCCTATAGAGAAAGAGACGTTGTTTAGATTCGATGGTTTGGCTCGTCTGTATAGGTCGCGCTGGATTTAACACATACGTGCACTCATGTTAGGGTTTTTTTTAGCCTGGCTAGAGCAATTCAAACACAAAGATTAGGGTGACTCGACTCTCATCATATCAAGACTCACCACATACACAACCAAACTCGCTAGAAAAAACAGTGTACCGTAACCTCCCTGGGATTACAACTTTACAAGTTACCTGGGAGAGGAAAAGTTTGATTTTATTTGCAACAAGTATGGACGTCATAGACATATTCCAGGATTACTGCTATCGTTACAATATCCTCCGGATAATAGGTAAGACCGTATTATTACCATTTGTTTATTAAGAATAATCTCTATAAATAACCTTGTTGCCTTATTACCTATCCCTTAGATTTGGGATCCGTTGGGGCGCAGCAGAGGATCTCTTAATCACATCTTTCTATTCCTCTCTATCTTCAGCTTTAAAAAGGCGTTTCTCAGCTCGAGCCCTGTCCATTATCTGATGTTGTTTTCCCAGCGTTTCTCCTGCCTCCCTCCCCTTCTGCCTCCAATTACGGTACCCTGCTTTATGGTCTTCGCAAGTCGGATGAGCGAGTAGTGTGCCCATGTCATTTCAGTTTCCCTTGCCGAACAATGGTCAGAAGGTCAAAATATTGTCCAATGGCATTTTCAATTCTTCGTCTCACTTCCTCCTTCGTGATATGCTCTTTAAATGAGATACCAAGTAATCTTCTGTGGCACTTCATTTTCATGGCTCTGATTCTTCTTTCAGTATCAGCGTTCAGTGGTTACGACTCACAGGCATAGAGAAAAATTGACATGACCAAAGAATGCAGCAGTCTGATCTTAGAGCTTATAGCAATGTTTTGTTGTTCCAGAGCGGTTTTTACAGTAGTCTGGGCTATTCTGGACAGTATTTCAGGCTTTGATCCTTCGGTGGAGATTAATATTGAGCCTAGATATTTGAATTTTGTAACAATTTCAATTATTTGACCGTTGACCTTTCTTTATCTCTTCGATGACTCTTTGCTGTTGGTCATAATATTGGTTTTTCCAGCACTAATCTCAAATGCCGAAGTTGGATAGGGTTTTGTCAAGTCGTACCACCAAGCCAGCTAGTTCACATTCATTTCCAGCAAGACCATCGATTTCGTCGACAAACCTTAGATTGGGAGTAGGTCTGCCACCAATGCTGTTCCGAAGTGGTTCTCTAGAGCATCAGTCATAATTCTTCCGAGGAAGATGTTGAAGAGGGTTGGGGGGAGTAGGCAGCCTTGTCGCAACCCGACTGTTGTTCTGAAATAGTTGCCGATATTGTTGTTACAAAAGACTGCGCTTGTTGCCTTGTTGTATAAGTTCTCTATGACACTGATTAAGTTGCTCTTATTATACCTCCTCATGGAAATAAAAGACAGCCTAAATCTCCCACTTCGGAACTACAAAATTGTCCGTGTAGGTAACAACGTTTGTGTAATAGCCTAAGTAAGCACCGCTGAGTTGTCAAGTACCGTGTCTACATTTGAGTGATTTCCCTTTGTTTCAAATTGCAAAAAATCTTGACATTAACAACAGTAAAAAACAACAACAACAACAACAAAAAACAAAACAAACATTTTTAATTGAAAGGCATCCGATTGCGTGTTGAATCTGTGATTGAGATTAAAAACTAGATTATTAAAACCAATAACTCTACAGTTTGCCACTTTATATATCCAATAACGTTTGAATGGACTGTTTTATAGGAAAGACGAGAAAGACTTGATTTTGTCGCAAATTTTCGTTGTTGCCTTTGATATAGCTTATCGATAACTATAGAACAAAGGCAGCTTAATATCTGGCAGGGGGAGGGGTGTGATTTAATCATTTTTGAGCTCACACACACTATCGGTGACAAGAAAAAGACTGGCTATGACATACATCGCTATGATGTCCAGTTAGTTGCGCCCTAGGTCTGCTGGGACACAGCACCGTTGTACATTGCGAGCCGTCCCTCTATTTTTTTCGGGGAGGGGGGGGGGTGCCACTATTTTTTGAAAATTATAAATTACTCCCCATTGACCTTCATTTCGCCAGTGTTGTTTGTTATAATATAAAACAATGAATCTCACTGCACAGGACCCTTTATTTCTAAAATGCAGAATTCGTAACCATTAAGTTTAAGCTAAACTGGATGTCACCCTGTGTGAAAATCCTTACTTTTTTCAATCCATTGATTGGGTTGTCGTAAGAGAGACATGGTCGACACATTGTAGGACATCGAACGCCAAGCATGTCTGCCATCTGACAATCTCGTTAGGGCCGGAATGTCTAGCTTTGCGTATTTCTTCTGTTTGCCCAGCACTTCGCCTATCGCCCTCGTTTTCTGCAGCCCTAGAGCTCCTTGTAAAACCGTTTTTGGTCAGACAATTCTTGCAGGTCGTTGTTGCTTTCTCCTATCTGGTCGATGTCGCCAGTTCTCGATTTGTTCGCTACCATAAAATGTTGACTTACTTCCGTTTTCTCTCTTCCCCAGTCATGAACCTTCGAGCCAAGGTGAAGGTTATATTGGCGATGTGTGGCGTTCTAGTATGCGCATACCTGGTCCTGCCTGGCCGGAGTGGTCAAACATCTACACGACATCTGGACACAGGGGTTCACCCGTCACAGGTGAGTAGTCTTTAGAATTTTACTGGACATACGGGGAGCAGGTGGAAGTGATTCTACAAATATTATACTAAGGTTTAATAGCATTTTGATTCCAATTGGCTGTCACTGTAGGTTTAAGGTATAAAAGTTAAACTTCTTTGTAATGCACTTGACACTCTCGCTTTTTGGGGAGGAGAGCGCAGAAATTTCTTAGATTAAAAAGTTATTACCTGCTTTATAAAGAGAAGGCTTCATTAGTGGTAACTAGCTAGCCTACATGTAATCTTGAAAAAAAATTGACTCTTCAGTTTTCCCTTTGTTTCGTCTGCTTTCTGCCTCTATCCTCTAATACCCCTATCTCTACACTCGTACAACCTTTTTAGTCGTACTCTTTTTGCCTCTGAATGTCTTCTTGTCTTGCTGCATGAGTATGTGTGTTTATTTACGTGCATGTCTCCCCTCTCTTTCCACTGCCGTCTTTTCTTTTTGTTCTACACATCACGTCCCTTTAGCTAGGTTTCATGCAGTTGACAACTTATAAGATCTTACACAGATACCACAAAAACTAATTGCCTTTTTACTTAAAATGTTTTCGCCTGATTTGCTGAGTAACAGTAGTACTATCATGTGGCCAGGCCTCTAAGTTTGAATGGTCGATCCATTATACCAAAATGTGGTCAGCTTTTTGGATTGTTCTGTGGCCACCTTCCAGTTTTGTTATTGAGCAGAGCAGTACAATAGGCCCTGTAAAATCGGGAAAGCAGATAGAGGAAACACCAAAAATAATGAAACCATTTTCTAAAAATAGACCCACAGACGTTCCCGTCATACTCACGCGTTGCTGCTTAAAGTCTGTAATCTCTTAGTTTGACGTCAATCTTATGCCTTTCAACTTTTTTAACATACCGGAGCACAGTATTCTGCAACACTGTTACAAAGTGCCAGGCTAGATGTCTCAAGACAGTTGGAGAAGCTCCCCATATTGTTCTTATTAGTTTCTCCAAGATACAGTATACTTTTTTCTGTCTTGCAAGCACAACCTTCGAGATGTTTGCAGTAATTTAATTGTCAGTCAAATAGTGGTACCCACGTGTCTGTGGTTTGGATCGGCTGGGAGGATCTTGTCTTTCACTCTGGTGTTAACTTTTCTTGTTATTTCTTTGTTATTCAGGTGGAAGGATGTGGATACTGATGTTTCTTGTGTTCGTTTTGAGGTACCATCCATCAAAATTTAATAGTCTTCAAGGAGTGGTGTATTATTGCTCCTAATTGCTCAGTGTGCTTTCATTAGTTTTGATTGACGTACCAAGATCCAGTAATCAGCGTGACTTAATTTAGGTGATTTAGTATCTGGCATCTTGCTGATGTATATGTTAAAACATTTGGAGCATGGGTAAATCACATGATCAACTCTTTGTGTGTATGTAAATCTGTGAAACTGCCTATGAGCAGGTCTAGTGCTATAACGATTGATTTGAACTCCAATTGAGATCATGGGAGGAATATCTTCTAAAGGTGATAAAATGCTGACTCCGGGGCCTGGTTTAGAATTTTGCTGAATTCACCTCTGAATCCAAAGCCAAAAGTTGTATTGAGATGCCATGATACTACTACCGCTACTACTTTTACTGCTCCTGCTACTACTACTACTGCTACTACTACTACTACTACTACTACTA
>BMAT01000273.1:90778-105669 GCA_019649035.1 Elysia marginata
AGAGCTGCCAAACTCTGAAATCTGTTTCTGAGCATTACAGTCATCAGTGCTTTTAGAGCTGCCAAACTCTGAAATCTGTTTCTGAACATTGCACTCATCAGTGCTTTTAGAGCTGCCAAAATCTGAAATCTGTTTCTGAGCATTGCACTCATCAGTGCTTTTACAGCTGCCAAAATCTGAAATCCGTTTCTGAGCATTGCTTTCCTTCCTGCTTGTTCTAGAGCTGCTAAAATTCAGCTCTGGGTCAGTGTCAGAGAAAAGACTGTCTGATGCTCCAAACTTCTCTGCTTTAGTTGTAGTTTTCCATTCTGGCAGAAAAGGAAAAAAAAACGTTTAAAAGATGAGAAATGTCTAAATTCTTATGATCTTTGATTCCTAACCTGTTTATCTGTTGGGCGTTTTTACTTGTGTTAACATAGAAACATATCATAAGATAGACCAAGTAGTAACAGAAACGGATCATTGTTACCAATCCATTCTGTAAAGTTAGTTCAAGAATCAGTGACACACTGAAAGATAAATGTTTAACCAATAATTTACTGTACCGCCTGCTACGCCTGCTGGTTCCAATTACGGGAGCACTATCTATCGCTCGCAACAAGTGTGCTTTACGTATACGGAATATCAACCAAAAGTTCATTTACACTGGAAAACAGATGACTTCCATCCTGAATACAAGGAGTTCTACTATTGATAGCCCTTAACCACTGGTAGTTGCAATATTTAGTTTCAAAGTTATGATTTTTTTAAAATTGCCGTGTCCATACCCCATGCATCCAGAATATTATTGACTTTTGATTGAGATGCGCTCAGCATGCACTTTTCAATCAATGAATTACTTTGGCAAAATTCCCGTTAAAGTAAACAAATGATCTGACTTCGTTTTGTGATGGTTTGGGTTTCAATTTCAATAAATGAAGTAGATCTAGCTAAATCTAAATCTAAATCAGTCCAAGTTTGCCTGAGAATGGCCTTCAATTGTCTTTTAGACAAGGTGAAGGCGTAGGTGTAGAGAGATCTAGTCCAGTTGATAACAAAGAAGGCGGGAATGGTGAGAGTGACATTTAATTAGATCCAGGAGAAGAGGAGAGAAAAACAATTGACAAGAATCATATGGGGTAGAAAACTCACAAGCTGGCGAGGTTGGAGAAGAAGAATATAGCACTGAATTTGCCTAGTCTTCATAGTTGCGTGATGTAAATTTGAGATGTATACATCACACACTGGCCCCAATCTTGAAAATTTTGATCTAAACTTTGACTCTGAGCCAATTAAGTTTTTTTTTTTTATAACTGTTGGTAACTGATGCCTTGGTGCAACAAATTGTTGAGCAGACCAACCTTTATGCTGATCAGAACAAACATTTTAATTTTTTTTCCCAATACTCTTTATGGTAAATATAAGATGTCATATAGGGTCTGAAAGATTGTCCAATAGTCTATCTAAATGTTATTTTTGCATAATTTTATCTACGGTTACAAAACCAAATAACAAAATTAATATCACCCGTCTTGAAAAAATTAGAGTTGTGCCTCTTACTTCAGTAAATTAAAGGTGTGGAGTATATCAAATGATCAGTAAATTAAGGGTTAAAGGGAGAAAAAAATGTAGATATCCAAAAGATAGAGTTAGAACTATATAACAATGTACAAAAAAAAAAGAGATGTTCTAAGTCAAATCAACAAGAGACCTTTAGCTGTTTCTGTGCTAAGCAGTTCTGAACTATTTTTCTTGTAACGATTCTCTCAGACCATAATTCATAAAAAAGCACTTATTTCAAGTTAAAGAAGAAAATATATATTGTTTGCTACAACTGCTATCTCTAAAGTTTACACAACATTCACCTGAGAGTTCCTCAAGCACCAGTTTCTGGCTCTCTGAAATCACAAGGTCGCTGAGCTTGACAACAGGTTTTTTTGACCGATCTTTTTTTGTGGGTGCTGCATATGATAAGGGCAGAACAACAGACACTTTAGTATCAAGAAACCTAGAAGTGCTCACTCACCCATTGGACTGAATCTTGCTATTTGCTGGAATTTAAGTTATAAATTTAAAAAAAAGGTTATTTCAGGTTTTCATTATACTGACACAATTTGTTCATTAAAAAAAAAAGAGAAACAAATACTGAAAAACGCAATTTCTATCAAATTGGATGTTACAAAAAGTATTTAAAAGTATTAGTGAATCATGCCAAAAATAAATCCTTTTAAAAGTTTCAAACAAAAAAAATAAAGATTTATTTTAATGTTTTCTACAGTTAGAAGGATCACTGCGCTGTGTAGATGAGATGTGAACTAGGAACCAGATACCTACACCGCCAGGGATACAAAATTCAACCCGCCCATTGCCCATGCTCCCTACTCAACAAATCATTGAAGCATCAGTTTCCCGTGATTACAGAGCAAAAGCTTGACAAAACTTACTCATGATGTTGGCTAACATAGACAAGAATTCAAGAACATTCACCTGACAGTGACACTTGGTCCAGGAGCAGCTTTTGACTGTCTGATATCAACAGATTGTTGATTCTGACCCTGGGTTGTTGAAACACATCTCTTGAAGAAACTGTGTCTACGTACAACAATACATCAATAGAGAGACAAACAAACTTTACTTGTTTGAGAATTGAGATTGTACCGATTTAAAAAAAAAGTGAAATAAAGCAATAAAAATAGTAAAAGCTTAATGAAATGCTTCAACCATTTCTGTCTTCATGCACAAAAACACACAATATGCAAAGAAGTCCACAGAACAAATACATGTGTTCCAGTACAGATCTTTTTCCATATTTTGACCATGTTCTGGGTTATTGAATTAAAAAAAACATTAAAACATTAAAGATCAGCAAGCCTCAATCTTCATTATTACAAAAAAAAAACCAAACCAAACCAAACCAAACAAAACAAGAATGAATGAAATGTAATCAGTTTTCCACCCAGACTAACCTTTTACTTCTGGATGCTTTTTTTCTCAGAGCATTTCGTTTCATGAAATGTCCTGGTCTGTTAATAAGATTAAAGATAGCTCTGGCTGTTGTTTCAAAGATTTTATGCCCCATAAATTTTCAGCTTTCAATTACTGCTGCAATACTTGTTGTAAAAATATACCCTACTTGATGGAAAACGTACAGTTTTTCTCAATACTCCTAGCAGGACAACCAGGATTTTTCATACAACTATTAGTGCTGCTTTCAGCCCTCAGTTTTGCCTGTAGATAGATGGGTATTCCAATTCTAAATTCTCAGATAAAACCGTAAGGTTTACATCGCTATGCATATACCTAGCAGATGACACTGTTCTAATGATACAAATACAAAAACAAAAACAAAAATTTTAGACCGTGAACAATGTCCCATGATCACGAGACATGTCAGGTCTATGCTAAGAGAAGACGGTGCAGAAACAGAAACAACATCAACACACCAGTAGGCATGGTAGCTGTACCACTAGAGTTATTCAACTGTTCTTCAGGAGACATGAGATCCAGAAGGCAGGACAACTCAGAGCTGTGGTCACAGGTTATCGTTTTCTCATCTGTATCAGCCTTCTTGTTCCTGAAACAAAATGTGATGATGTGTTTTTATAAATATAATAATAATAATCATAATGTATTTATAGAGCGCCTAAAATCCACTAAAAGAGTGCTTGTTGACGCTAATACAAAAATCTGCTGTAGATATAATTAAAACCATTGTAAGAGTAAGGCATTAATCAAAACAAGAACTTTAACAATACAAATGCATAAAAAACTATTTCATAATCTAAAAATAGCCTTTGGCCCTTGTTTGTGTCTAGTAAAAAAAACCTTACGTTACACACAAAAACAAAACAAAATTTTGCTTAAAAAAAGATTCAATCAAGTCACTTCTCCAAGTTATTTCTGACTAAATATTCCAGACCTTAGGAGGTATGACAGAAAATGCTTTCATTAAAAAAGTCGAGGAAGACATAATTAGTTTTTAGCAAACTAGAGTCATTTAATCTCAAAACCCTTTTAACTTTGGACAATTGTAAGATTTGTGGTGAGTACTTTAACTTTGAGTAAAATTATAATATATAGTTTCAAAATAAAGCCATAAGGTAGGCTTGATTTATTTGTAATAAATGTACACTTTTGTGATCATACATATAATTTTTTAGACTTCCCACGCCTACAATGTTGAATGCTAATTAAAAAATATAAAATTTGGCAGAATATGATTGTGAATCATTACACCAGAAAGCATAAAAAAGAAAATAAAAAATTCATGTATGTCCAACAAAGCCCTATAAAATTGCTGATTGATTCTACTAGTACTAGCGAACGGCTCTTTAGCTTTATAGAGCTTGAGTTAAACATTACCAGAACCTTGTGAAGATCCTAAATTCAACAAGATGGCAGTAAGTGAATAAATATTGAAAATAAATTTGTATCGATATATAAATTTCAATTTTAAAAGTTTTTGGCCAAAACCATGATGATGAAAAAAAAAGTAAGGCACACAAATAAGGTTGGCCAGGAATCGATTGATTGTTTTATACTCTTACATACATTTTGGGGAGATGGCAGGTCCTGAGATTTTCTCGTATGGTTTCTATGTTGCTGCTGATGAATGCAAAAGAGAAGAAAGAATAAGATAAAGAGGACAATTAAGTGTTTCTGTACATTGGAAACCTCATGATTTGGATCGCTTGAAAAAAGACAAAAATGGTTTATGTGAAAAAAAACCAACCAAAACAATCATGTCTATTTTCCTTTTTTTGCTCTATTTATTTATTTTCTCACTCTCCCAACCCTACCCTCGCATGATGCACACAAAACCCAATTCTGTAGACCAGCAACATTTCTGGGTGTGTTTAAGTGTAAGTTTTGTTCAGTGATAATATATCATAAGCTGTACGTGTTTTGGAAAAGCAAAAGCACCCGGGAACAAAAAGTAAACAATTATAAACCTTGAGTTACAAGAATTAAGCTTCATTAAGATATGAGTTTAAAATTAGTATAGCATGCAAAGCAGAGAGAAACACAATATGTCTAGAACTTCACTTGATCTGAATTTTAATATATCAGAATTTAGCAGATTATCAATGCTTATATTGAGAATAAATTTAAAAACTTTATAGAAAAAAATATTAATTATCATTAAAGAAGCAAAAGCTGCCACCATAAAACTACATACATGTATATATATCTTTCCATTAAAGTATCATTCAATTTTCGCTTAGATTCTTTTAAGATTGAAAGATTAAAAAAATATTTTAATTCTTTTAGTACATTGTTTTAAAATACTAAGGCTGAACTTGATGATAAAGCCACAGAAAGAATCAAACCTACACATCTAAGGCATCATCAAATGTCCAAGCTGGCGTTTGATCCAGGTCTTCCCACTCATCAACTATGAGGACAGCTTGTGGCTCAGCACTCTACACAACACACAGAAATATACACAGAAAAATTACTTTACGTAAAGGCAATGTTTGGCTGGTTTCTATTTTGTTTGTTTATACCTCCTAAACATTTTGACAAAAAGTTCAAATTCAGTCCTTCCTGCAAATCTACATCTTAGGGGAGATAATTCTCTACCTTGTAAGAGGCTCTTGTCCCAAGTGTACTAAACAGTTTTCAGAAAACACAAAAACAATCCCACCCAAAGGATATAAACTGGTTTTGTAGATGACGTTTGACACAGAACTAATATTAGTAATATTACTAATAACAAAATATATAAACCTATATAATCAACTAACCAGAAATGGCAACGTTTACTATGATTTTCATCATTCAGTTCCTGTTGCAACTCATTGTTGTCATTCAGCCCTACATTTAGTATGTTCGTCTATATTTAGCCTACATGTTTTTCACATTATGATGAGCTCAAAACAACAGATTGGACATTTCAGAAGTTCTGTTTTTTTATCTACTTTTCCAAACATCAAAAGAAATTTTCCGTAACTTTTGACGGTTGAGAACATTAAGAATAGGCAAAAATTATTCCAGGTCAGATGATTCGGCTTTTCACAAAGTTGAACAGTGGGTGTCAAAATTTTTCTTTGGACAATATATTCCAAAAATTTGGGAATGTTTGACCTGAACTTTCAAAACAAGATTTTTTGCTGTAAAATGGTAATTTTTCATTTTGAAAATTTGTTTTCCTTGAAATTTCAAGCGATAGACACAAGATATTTTCTCTCATCATTTAGTGCAGAAATGCTAAAATTCTTAAAGCAAGCACACCTGTAAGCCACCCAACACTCCTTAACTTAAGTTTATGTGCTATGAAATTAAGTTTTTTTAGACTAGAGTGACTTGAAGGTAATACAAGAGCACATATACTGTCTGGTTTTGCTGCTGGACAGAACAGGAAATAACATGATTGTAGATCACACATTGATTGTTTACAAACAGGCCAACTCCAAGTGTTGTGTTGACCTGTCTTTTCTCAAAGACTTCACAACAACCTGGTACATGTATCAAAGGTGTAGGCTACATTTGTGGTCTTTGCACTACTCATCAACAGTTTTTACATCTTTAAAAAAAACAAAGAACTGATGAACATTTTAAAATCAGAAAGCCTAACATATTTGCCATTTATATGAGCACAGTCTCACCTCCTTGCAGATCACATTGTAGCTGTACAGTTGTAGTTGGATCATTGAATCTGATGGTGGCCTTCTGTCTCTGTCAAAAATAGGCAACTTTAACACTTACAAAGATTAAAAATCAAACAAAATTAATTTCAGTTACAAAATGAAGGAAATGCAAAGCTCTCTGTGTACGGTTTCGTCAAATACAGAACAGACTTAAAAATAAGAATAGACAAAGTATCTTTGACTTCATAATTATACATGTATATATACCTCAGCCTTGAACAAAAAAGTGGCTATAAATTGAAAAAGTTGAAAAAAAAAACGAAACCTCAAGCGAAAATATGCGAGGAATACGCCATTGCTCGTGGATAACTCTTCACTATTTTGAAGGACAAAGACAATGTCAGCATTCTCACAAGACCATTTCACTCAAGATAGGAACAGATTGAGACAACCTGAGACAGAAGATGTGGACTGTGCACTTTATACTTGGTTTAAAGATGCAGGACTAAAGAATGTCCCTCTGTCAGGGCCTTTACAGTGTGTATAAATTGGTAGAAAAAATTAAGGAATATGCAGAGAAGCTTTGTATTACAACTTTCACCACTAGTGCTAAATGGCTGGACCATCATCGGATTCTCATGAAAAGAATCTGTGGAGAATCAGCTGCAGTGTGCCAAAACATAACCGAAACATAGAAAAACCCCAAGTTGAAAAAAACTGCTTGAAAAATTTTGCCCTGATCACATCTTTAATGCCAATGAGACGAGCTTATTCTACAAAAAAATTCATTTTGCCCACTTGCACCTTGGCTTTCAAGGGTGAAAAAGACTGGTGGAAAGAATCCTAGGGACAGTGTAACTCTACTTGGTACTACCAACATTAGTGAAACAGAGAAATTGCCCCTTCTCACAAGTTAAATAAACAAAGATGTCTAAAAAAGATCAGAATCCCGCCCACGGGGTACAAAGCAAACGCCAAAGCATGGATGACAGGAACAATTTTTGAAGGTTGAGTGAGGAGGATGGTTAGGAAGTATCTGCTTAAAGATCGCATCATCGCCCTTGTAATAGACAACTGCCCCGCTTATCCTGCTATTGAAGCTTAAAACTTTTCGTGTTTCTCTCTCCGAACACCACAGTTATTTTACAGTCTTAAGATCAAGGGACAATTCAAGCCCTTAGAAAATGCGCTATGGTACAGCGAATGGGTTTGAAAAGAGTTATTGTGGCGACTGAGACAGAGAAAATCCATGACTTAATTTTAGCATTAATTTTAGTGTCTATATTGACTTCTGTTTTAACGGCACTTACAAAAAAGTCCCACTATTGCCATTATATCAGAGCTCTGTTGTATATAAATATAGCTAGAGACTTGCATATAAACATACATTGAAAGTCTCTAAAACCGATATGGAAATAGGGTTCGTATAATAAAAAAGAAAAAAAGATGCCAACGCTAAGAAAAACTTGAAATTTGAGATGGTGTATTTTAGAAGTGGTTACACCTCTTCACAAAGCCCCACATTCTTGGAGTATCACCGCAATTTGTAATAAAAAAAAAGTGCAATCATTATTCAGATACGTTGGAATATTGCTTCCAATAGCAAACTGTTATTTATGTTATTTCCTTATTACATTTTTACACTACAGCTATTTGATGACGTTCCTAGACCTCTAGATCCAGAAGTTTTTATGAAGGCTGTTTTTAGCCAATCTAGATCTAGCCTCAAGAAAGATAATGAGGATAAAAGCCTAGATATTATGATATATATGTGAGTGCTATTAACTCTTCTTGACCACAAAAACATTCCCAGCGTCACTCTCTCTCTGTTTATATCATAAGGACGCTTACAGCATTTTCCAAAGTTTGGTACATTTTTTGTTTTCTCCTCAGTCGAGACAAAGGAAACAGAGTACAAATTTCAACAAACGTGCCGTAAGTTTCCTTAGAATATAGGCAGAGAGAAAGACAGTGCTGAGAGCCTTCTTATAATACAAAAAAATTGAGAGGAGATTATAAACTTGTTGAAACACATGGCAAGGTAGATGAAAAATTCTGACCAAAAGAGTTGATTGCAAAATTTTTACAAGTAAATCCATTTTAACAAATGAAAGGACACAGTATTTTTATTTTTACACTGCTCGCCATATTGCTATAGTAGCTATAGATGCAAATGCGCATATGTGTGAAAAAACTACTTGTCCATCTTTATCTATAGATAAACTATCTTTCTGATGATACCTGTTACTACAGGATTTACAATTACAAGTTTTTTTATGTTATTTTTCAAAAAGACCTACAATTTATGGGGTTACTGAGAATAGTCACCGGTAAAACAGAGAGGCCAGGGGAATTAGAATCCATGGTGCAGTATGAAATGGTTAATGCCAGTTTTATTTGCTTTGCTATTCAGTAAAATATTTTGGTCACAGCCTCAAATACAGGCTCTGCACATTCCGGTGTAACTCACTCATCACACGAGCTTGTCTGAGAACAAAACTCAAAGTAGACAGGAACTCGACACCAGCCATCCAGAAGGTACACTCTGCCTCCCTGATGAGTAAGGCAGAGGCAAATTATACATTTGTATTCAATTTTAAGTCCTTTGTGCAACTACAATCCTCAGAAAAAAATCGAAACTGAGAACATTGAATAAAAATAATGTTTTTGGCATACAAACAGGCAAAATCTGTGAGAAACATTCTCCAACTGGTCCTGTTATCTATTGCTTGTTTTGTACCGTACATGTAATATTGTAAGTGCATAGAACTGTACAGACACGTTGCTATAGATCTTTTGTGACTGGCTAGAATATCAAGTTCTGGTTACAATTTACTCATTTTATACATTAAATTTACAAAAAATGAAAAGTATAGATATTGAAAATGCAAGAATGTTGTATAACCCATAGACTGCAAAGCTCAACTCTTCAAGTAATGGGAAATAAAGAATTCAGAAAAAGTAATTTGATATTCCCATTCTAAAGTGCCCACACCCTTCTCCCATATAAAGTGTCGTTTCAATTCAGTCCTATGAGAGAATATATATTCAAACAGTTTTCAAATAGCGTTAAAAACTCAGAATATTTAAAAATGTAGGCCTAATTCCGTACTTCCTCTCTGTGATGAACTTGGGCAATTTTGTTGCCTCTGAGGAAGGTCGGTTGTTTTGAGGCAGTAGATTCGTCTTGAGCTAACAACTCAAGAAGATCCTGGTAGATCCACGACTGGGCACCCCAGGCCCAGGCAAGTCCACTTGCTTCAAACTCGCTGGCCATCCTGTATACACGAAAAACTGAGACAATCTAGATCTAGTCTTGAGTAGATGATTAGAGGTAAAAACAAAAAAAGCTTAGTACATGTACAGTAGTCAGTATTTGCGGTAAACTAGGTGTAAAAGACTGCAAATCATTGCCGGTTTATTTAGATATATATGCCATTTTCCATTGTCCTTGGCAGGTAAAGATTTTTACATGTTATGGCTTTCAGTTCAAACCATCACCCAAGGTTCAAACCCACAGATTTAGATTAGTTTGTCTTGTTTACCAAAGGGACACTACTCTTGTTTTAACGCTCATTCCCAACTTTCTAGTTCTACTTTCGAACCGTCACCGTCAGCTCGTCTAAGTACTAAAATTTGAATTTCAGGTAAAGCTATAAACTAATGTAATAAACTCTAATCTTAGTCTAGATCTAGACCTGGGTTTAGAGCCTTCATTAATTCGGGTACAGTTAGCCACTCACTGACTGTGTTAAGCAGATCCAAATTTGGGCCCAGTTAGTCTTGAGTTATTCTAATTTGTTGTGTACAAGACAGCCGCTAATATGCGCTAAACTAATAAAGCTACTCAGTACTTAAGCCCTAGAAATGAATACACTAATCTCAAGTTATAGATGTATAATAATGTATCACAACAGGTGGGAAAGAAGGCCTCGGAGTCAGGTTGTGAATAAGGGTTAATAATGTAACACTTTTCACAACACTGACGACTCAAAGAGGCAAGACTGACGGCTTCGGCCTCGGCTTCCTCCGCCGATCGCTGTTACTCCACGGAGTACCGGGTCAAAGGTAACCAATTTTACCACACTCCTCCCTCTCCATTTAGATCCCCCCTTACGAAATGAAATAAAGGAATATGAGAAAAGTGTACTCACTCCCTCATACACTCAAAGAGTGGATCCTACCTTAACAGTGAGCCACTCCACACTTCCAACCCCCTTATCTCACACTCATGGTGTCATGCTTTACCTTTTGGAAACTCCTTCCTTGCAACTGCAAATCAAGGACTCCTTCCGACCGGGGAAATGTCTTGAACTGCAAAAGTTGCCTTTTTAATAACTTCTTATAGAACAATGTCCCTGCAACTGCAAATCAAGGACCGGGGAAATATCCTGAACCACAAATTGAACATGAGTCGCAGTAGAGCTGTGTGGATAAGCAAGTCAAGTTTTTTAAAAGTAAGGTATATATTTCAGCTCTAAAAATAGTGACAAAACAAGTGAGCTACATGTTGGCTTTTTAAAGCCTTTGTCAGACAAAAAAAAAAATTAAAGAGGTTTACAAATCAACGCTTGAGAGAAGATCATAAGTCATCAAGGATGCAAGTTTTACAATTTTTGCAGGAATTCCGATTTTTTAGCAGTTTTCTTTGACTAAAAAAGCAGGAAACTTGAAAAATTATGACCTGAATATTAAAGAAAACATCCAAATTTAAGAGTCATAGAGAATCAAACACTTCTTTTGAGTTGTAGTATAGCTGTGTAGGCACTTGTACAGAGCTATATCTATCTCTTTGAATTGATCCATCAAAAGTTCTATAACGGCACCAACAGACGTAACAGAGTGTGAAATTTTCCTCCTTTTTGAGCATGGGTTGCACCGTTGCTTGCATCCCTCATTCCCTGAGTCATTCTTTATCTTTCTTTTTCATTCCAGATAGGCCTAGATCTAGTTGATACATTCATATGTTTGTAAATAATTATCTTTTTCCATTGATAATAGTCCTTTTCATTTCGTTCACTATGTAATTAAGTTACAATTTTCTTGGAACCTCAGGCCCTTCTCCCTAGTACCCCCATCCCCCCTCCCCTTTTCCCGGCAGATAGATTTATATCTAGATTTCTAGACCTTACAATTAAAAAAAAATATTTGTCTCATCATTCATATTTTATATTGTTTATAATAATATTATTGCTTTTCTTTTATTGATAGTCCTGTCTGTATTTATGTGTCTTACCTGTTTTTTATTTTTTCTTTGTCTGACGAAGGCTTAAAGCCGACTCAAATCTACATGACGTTTGTCCTCAGAGAATATAAATTTTCACTCTCTAGTCAGACCTAGATCTATAGCCTAAATTTAACCTCCATGGCAAAAAAATTCTAGAAATAAAAGGTCCTGTGTAATAAGATGAAATTATAAAAAATATTAGAAGGAAATTGTGCTGCCAGTTTGTCTTTAGCCGTCTAGATCTAGACTCTAGATCTCTATGACTGAGTAGAAGCTACAGATAGATTCTAGATTACTTTACCTGAGGTCAGAAAAAAGCGTCTTTTTATTATTTCAAGTGGTCATCTAATCTAAATGCAAGTTGTAACTCAATACAGGTACGAAGCTTCCCCTGTTGAATAAAATGAATTCAACCAAATACCTTCTGAAGCCACAGAGGAGCAACAAAGAACCTGTAGTGTGTCTCCCTCATTGTTCTCAAACAATGCAACAGATCTTTCACTATGGAAAAATCTTGTTTTTTAAAAATTAAATGTTTTTATTACTGAGTGAGTTATGGGATGTGTATGAAATGCATTTTTAATTACCGAACGTCATCCAACCAACAAAATTGCAAAAGCGGCAAAAAATTATTCTTGATTATACTCCTCACCTGGTGCAGTCCTGTCAGGTATTCAGGTTCTATGACAAAATGAATGGAACATTTGCTTCTTCAGTTACAAGTCATAGTAAAATCAAAATCTATCTTTCATCAAATAGAAACAAGCATGTAGGCCTACTGCCACCATTTCAGATTTCAAAATTACAAATCTTTATTTTGCAAATTTGCTGTCGTTTTGTCATATTCTAAGTGTGATTACTGGATAGGACCCCAATAAGTTAGGAGTGCCCTCCTGACCTTCAAGTGTCTGTTGACCACTAAACAACCTCGGTACCGTGGACCTCGTTTCTAACAACCTTGGACTCGACGAACCCTTGCATTCAACGAACTGAAATAGTGTCCCGATTTTTTCTCTTCTTTGACCTTTACAAATTTCTGTGTATAGAAGGATATAATTTATGACTAACCTTGTTTTCAATGAACTAGAAGTGAAACTGAAACTGATGACTGATCTTTTCTTAGCCTTTTTTCTGATGTTTTTCACTTTATCAGTGATAAAGCTTTCCTAGTATCAAAGAGGGGATAATAATATATCAGAGTAAAAAACAGCTAGCCTATAAACAACTTGCAGCTCTGTGTGAGTTTGTTCTATTCTTGCTAGTTTTAAAAGAGCTCAAGGTTGATAGGTTGTGCACAGATTTCTTCTTTGGTTCATTTTGTGTTACTTTAAAGAGACATAGCTTTCAATAAAACCTGGCTTCAACGAACTTTTTATATTTTCCCGCAAAGTTTGTTGGATCCAAGGTTTACTGTATTATCATAGGCCAATGCCTCAATGTTTCGCAGCTGTTTAAATTCCTATAAAACCGAAAATAAAGACTGGAGATCATCCCTCCATAGTATCTCCATATTATTTGTTTTTACATTATAATTTTATCCAGAGGGAAGAATTATTAAACTACTATAGATAATAAAAAAAGAGATAGTTTAGTTTGAGGTTTACAGTTTTTGTCTCCCCCCCCCCTGCTTTGTACTGTGTTAAACTGTCTCTTCTTATTTGTTAAAATTCTACCCTTCAAACTTCTAGTTTTTTTCCCTTCAGTGGCCTTTCCCTCATACATGTATTAATTTTTTTTTCATCCTAAGAACACCAAGACAGTTAGGTGAAGAAGTGCAGAGCCACATAATAACTTTGGGTTAACTAGGCCTAGTGCCTTACCCTTTATAAGCTTTGTCCCTATTCAAAGATGCCAGCATGGGTAGTGGCAAAGTTTTTGCATGCCAGTCTAGCCTTGGTGGCTAGAGAAACATGAATTTTGGTCCTTAAAGAAACTTTGATCTAAATATATAGAGTATAAGTTTCTAGATACATTGTATTAAGATTTAGCTTCAGTTATTGGCTTAATCCTGAGATTGGCGTGCTAGTCTTAAAAATTGGCTCTGATTAAGTTTTGTGCGTCCATTGGGCATTGACAAAATGAAGAGAAACAGGACAGTTTTAGCAGATTTAATGTTATTAGATCAGGTTCTTTAGCCTTTCCATTTATTTTTTTTTCTTCATTTTGTTAAGGTCAAATAAAAGGGACCAGGAAACTTAACTACTAACTAGTGCTTGAAAATGGGTTATCATTCCCTCATTATGTAAGTTTTGCCAGTGGACCAACGCCAGGACTATCCCAAGTCTTTTTGACTATATATAGATTCTAAAGTTATTAAATGGTATTAACCATATGATGTTGTTATTGGATCGGTATAGTGATTGCTGTCCTAAATCACACTTGCTACAATCTTGATTTGCTTCCTATCACCCATAAATTATGAGATGACATTTGTCCTATATATATATAAAAATTCTTCTATAACTAATTGCTTAAGATCATGGTTTTCTTCAAAGGTAAAGAATCTAGCTTCTACTTAGTGGTTTCAAAACCCATTTTTACAGCTTTCTCATGACTATATGAACACTAAAAAATAATTAAAAATTCAGCGATAGCCTGATCATACCTCTGGACGTGTACTAGTAATCTGTAATGCCCTAATTATTGGACTTTAAAATGGCTGTAAGGTTTACTTATTTGCTTGCAAAATTTGATATAGACATGTAGTTCTTTGAATCCCCAGTAATTGAACTTTTCCAGGAAGTGCTACAGTTTGTTCTTTGAAAGACAACATGATTGGCTGTGCGGCGGCTGTGATCGGAAACTGTATCATAGGAGCCCTGTACTACCACCCAAAATCTCCGTCAGGAAAAGTGTGGTTGAGACGAGTGTTTCCTGGCAAGGCATTGGATGACATTGACAATGGATTTGCCATGGGATTCGCTATCATTGTGAACATCATGATGGTGCTCCTTCTGAGATTCATTTTGATGTAAGTTGTTTTTGTCTTATAAAGAAAATGTGGGTTGGAATTCAAATTCCACATTTTATTGACTTTGGGTATGAATTTTAAAAATAGATATTTGCAGATTATTGTAGTAGTGTACACTGATTCA
>BMAT01000273.1:126239-137463 GCA_019649035.1 Elysia marginata
TAAGAACGATTATTAAAAAAATTAATGGTGATATTGATCATAAACTATAAATGACATTATTAGTTCATAATTATTTTTACTATATTGGTTAATGATGAGACTGATAAGATAAATTATAATAATAGCATATGCCAAAATTATTAAAAGTAATAACAACAACAACAACAACAACAACAACAACAACAACCACAACAACAACAACAATATTAATGATGACGCTGATAAGAAAGATTATTAAAAAAATTAATGGTGATATTGATCATAAACTATGAATGACATTACTAGTTCCTTTATTTTAAACCTCAAAACTTGTCAATCTAAACATCTTCCTTAATTTAAGTTCTTTATATCTAGCCTTATACAAGAAAGCATTTTTTTCAGTGCCCTCAATGGAAATACGACCACCGGCGTAACATTAAACTTTATTGAGACAGAACAAATATAAAACAACAACAGTTCAAGAAGCAAAATTGGAAATAGGATATGGATAAAATAATATTTTTCCTCATCTGAAGTCCTGAAAGAAAAGGTACCGGCCATGGAAAAAATGCGGAACCAGAAGGAATGATTAAAAAAAATCAAGTAAACTACAACTTTTTGTAATGCATTTTCGATTTCCCAATGTCGTTTTATTAATTCAGTCTCATATTTTGTTTAGTTATTTCAAAAGAAAACACCACCAAGAACTTCAGCAACAACCGCAAATGCAGAACTTTTCCTAGTTCATTTTTGTTGCGTTGTGTTTGTCTATCCTCCTTCGGATTCCCAATGCCACTTTCTGGATCACTTTAAATTTTGGATTTTGTTCTATAATAAAAAGCCAACACTAGCAATAAATGGATAAGAAAAATAACGAACTAAAATGTTTTTCAAAGTAATCGTGCTTGTCAGTTTCACGAGGAATAAATTTACCAAGACCTTTATCGCATTAGTTTGTATTCGAGTTTTTTTTTGTATGTCATTTAACAAAATAGGAGGGAAAAGAGAAAACAATCAAGCCCAGAACAATTTTCATGATGCACATGAAACAACACAAATGTATAAAAAATTTAAACGAAGAAAGAAAAAACCCCGACAAATGAATTGTATTTGAGCTGCGCTTTATCTTCTAACGTTTTAAAATGACGAATGCCGACCCTTGCTAACCAGTTCAGCTTCTGAACTCGCAGAGAAGTAGCTGACAGAGACTAGCAACGTAACAAGACATTTTCAGTACTCAAAGCGTGGACTTCTGGTCATTCAGCAAGTGAAAGAGGAGAAGCTACTATGAGAGGAGTCTCTAGATTATAACATCAGTGGCAATAAAACATTCCAGAGAGCACTGTGGAAGCATATGTTATAGAAAAGAATCGGGTAACAATTACTTGTTGTTTTATGTAATAAGAAAACAGAAGGGTGAAAAGTATTAATTGTCTTTGAGGTTTACTAGATATAGACAGTTAAACAAGCAATGAGAGCGTAGGCTTATAAAATAGTAACAATAATTCTAATATTAAGAAAACTTGTAATGATATTAATTATAATCATAATAATCATAATTTAATAGTAGAAGTAGTAGTGGTAGTAACAATTAGTAGGTAGTAGTAATAATAATAGATGTAGTGGTGGTAGTAGTAGAAGTAGTAAATGTAATAATATAAATGGAAACAATAATAATGATAATAATAATAATAACAATAATAATAATAATAATGATAAGGACAATAATATAAATAATAATAATAACTGCAATATAATAATGATAGTAATAATAATAATAATAATAATAATAATAATAATATTTATATATAATAAAGCTAGCAATAGCAACAATAATAATAATGACAATAGTAGTGTATGTAACAATAATTATCAATAGGCCTATAATTGTCACCACACGAGGGGACGACTGCAAAAGGTTGATGAGAGGTCCGAAACTGGATCTTTTGTGACTTTATTGAACAAAATTACATATTAAAGTAATGGTTCAGACTTAAATCTACGTCACAACTTGCTAAATACATTCTCTTCCGCGTTCCCTCTTGCAGATTGCGCATTTCCTTGTGTGCTTCGATAGAAAAAAATGTTTCGCAGCTGAAAAATAAAACAACCAAAAAACAAACAAACCGCTGTTACTCTTAGACCACTTTTGATATGCAATGCCGCACCAATCGGTAGATTTAGGTCAAAAGCGTTGCAGTCTAGTAATGAATGCATGCCATTGGACATGATGGTTCTAAGCTTAGATCTAGACAACTCACAGGACTTTAATACAGTGAATATTTTCAGGTATAGAGTCACAAAAATGGATACCATGTTAGATCCGTCGTGAATCTATGAATCAAAGATGGCACATTCGGATATGAAGTATTAGTTATATTCAATACTCGGTTAATTTTAGCTTAAGCTAGTGCAGCCTCCATTCTTCTTTAATTCTGCTTCTTGACTGGCTTTTTCCAGTTCCGTTAGCTATCTACATCCAGGTCGATAGTATTTATAAAGATTTGATTAGAGATGCGGGCCTATAATTTTACTTGGAAATGAGACATTAATAATAATGATTATAATAACTATAATAATAATAATAATAATAATAATAATAATAATAATAATAATAATAATAATAATAATAACAATAATAATAATAATAGTTATAAATCTCTTATTAATTGAACTAAGTGATGGCACACTAACCGAGCATTTCCCCACCTCCTAGACACACAGAAATTGACACAAAATTGTAAAAAGCAATAAAGATTTCCTTGGGCAAATTAGTTTGTCAAGGTGTGCCGTAAAAACGATCACAGCGATTTTGTTTTAATCTTTTTCCTCTGAGACCAAAATCTAGAGTCCCACAAAAATCTAGATTTAGCCATGATGGGTTTTACTTCAAAGTCAAAATGCGCGTTGCGTTGGTGCTGATGAAATTTTTTACGCGATGAAAGAACATACGTAGTACCAAACGCGAATTCGAACGATGATAGATTTTATCAATGGTTTTTATGTTATGCTTTGCGCGTCATCGCTAATGTAAAACATTAAGCTGAAATGCAGCTGGGAACATAACAAACTTAAAGTATGCAAATGTTCACCAATGTTTGTGTTCTAGATTTCGAATAAGGCTCAAAGCTTACTGACAATGATAAACTGAAATAGGGGCCTATAGATTTAGACCTAGACTTTTTAAAATTTGAAATGGGAGGGCGTGAATTATTGTCAAGCTTCAAGCCGTGATTTTTTTTTCTATTCAAATGGCAAAAAAAAAGATGAAAAGCTTAATGAGCGAAACGAATAAAATCTAGATCTAGGATTTAAAAAACCTTTTATTTTGCTTGCTTGCCTATCAGCTTATATCATTCATTCAGTACAATCAGAGATAGTTGGTACAATGTAAACAGATGCGGGAACATGGAACAACTTTCGTGACATATAAACACTTTAGCACAGCCTTAGTGGGTTTTTAAGTGCAGGAACACTGAACATCTTACAAGTCACAATAAACTCCTTCAGTACAATTTTAGTAGTGTTATTTTATACATGGTTATTTGTTGCAACTGCTAGTTGTGCAAACTTTCCAAAAAAAAAAACAGCTCTCTAATCTCTATAATCTATCAATCGATCTGTCAGAAATAATACAGCTTTGAAAGTACTTGATACTGCGCTCTCCGAACAAATATGGCTTTTTATAAGACGCATATAAGAGTTTTCACACATGCTGCTGACCTGCTGACAATCCTATGAAAGTAACAACACTGAAAGACCAAGGTCTCACTTAGGAACGTGTAATAGCATTTCAGATGGTTGTGAGACGCTGGTAGAACCGTGCGGGAAGGATCGCGCCTCGTTACACAGTTATTTACCGAATCTGAGTACAATAGTGCGCCAAGGATGAACACCTTCTAACGAGTAGGTCCTACGTGAAAAAAAAAATCAACTTATTTCCCTCTGCATAACCTACGCACACCAGCCTCTAATTCATCGCCACCAGTGCAATGGTTTCATTTCTTTGTTCTTTAAATTTGGGATTTAAAAAATATGGAGTCAGGCCTGGACTACACGGAGCATGAGACAGAGTCTCCCGAAGTATGAGTCAAACCAGGGCATTTTGAGTCTTTCCACTGGGGTCAGGCCTGGACTACAGGGAGCATGAGACAGGGTCTCCCGAAGTATGAGTCAAACCAGAGCATTTTGAATATTTTCACTGGGGTCAGGCCTGGACTACAGGGAGCATGAGACAGGGTCTCCGGAAGTATGAGTCAAACCAGAGCATTTTGAATATTTTCACTGGGGTCAGGCCTGGACTGCAGGGAGCATGAGACAGGATATCCCGAAGTATGAGTCAAACCAGGGCATTTTGAGTCTTTCCACTGGGGTCAGGCCTGGACTGCAGGGAGCATGAGTCAAACCATGAGTCTTCCGACTGCTTTGGGGACGAGCTTTGTCGCGATGGAAAATGACATCATTGCCTCATTAACGGTATATACAATGCACCCGTTCCGAAGAAGTCCCAATAACTTCAGCAACGTATCGCTGTTAAATAGGGCGGATTTCAAGAAAGATTTAGTCCATTTTCACAAGTGAGGTTGGTCTTGCACATTATTTTCGATTTGGTCGTCACCGCTCCATTTGTGCGTCCACCTTCTTACTGTGCTCACATCTACACAAGTGTTACTGAGACACTACATGCGCCATTGAGCATGAACTGGTGGAGTCCCCTCTGCCTTCAGAAATTCAGAAACCCTGCATTGCTTTAAGACAAGTTATTTGTTGGGTTTTATTTTGTCTCCAACATTGGAACCCGACTATAAGTGCTGTTCCGAGCAATAGAAAATGGATATGACATATAAACTGCATAGGGATTGGACAGCAGTAAGTCTCCATACTAGAAAAACGTGTTTCCGACTTTGATTGAAAGCATTTTAATTAACAAATAAAAATTCCAAGAGTTAGGACTTTCATTCATGATTCCTAATACATGTATAAATCTAAAACATGAAAATTTAGAGATACGCCGTAAAATATTTATTTATAATCTTAAAGAGCAAGGGCATACTGTTTAATAAAATACACTTTTCTATTTTTTGCAATCACAACGTACTCACACTATGACGTAATTTTCCTAAAAAAGGAGTTGATTATATAATTTTCATAAAACTATCATCGAAAACTTTTCTGTGATTCTTTGAAAGACACTGAGAACGTCAAAGATCGGTTGTGAGACGGACTCAGATCCAGGATACAAAGGAGTAACAAGAACACCTACCATTATGATTTACTGACATTGGGACCTGCAGTGTTTAGTCGTCACTAGACGATCTCAATGCCCATCTAGGATGGCACGTATTTAAAGTCCTTTAAGATAAAAGTGAGCTCTACTTAGTGCAACAAGTACAACATAGAAATACGATAAAATAAGTTTAATAATTTCATATGTTTATTCAAGCCACTGAAAAAAACCTGGTTTGAAATTTCAAGCCTGGTCATTGTCTGGTTTCAAGGTTTTGACAAAACCTAGTTTGACACGCGCCAGCAAATGATTAAGTGCGGCTGATAAATTTCTCAGATTGCTGCCTACACCACAATCAGTATTGAGAAAATGTCATTTTGCCCTTAGCACTGGTTTATTAACTTCAGTATACAATTTTTGTTTGTTTATCAATAAGGTGCAAAGTACAAGGCGCTGCAGCATTGAAACAAAAGGGAATATTCAATTAAATTTTTCCTTTGCTCGATACCACGTTTTGTTTGGGTTCGGCATTTAGGCAAATTCTTGGCCTTTACTTTCAGCAAAATGAAAGAAATTATGACACCAAGAGCTTATGCGCTAGCAACCTGACACCAAGAGCTTATGCGCTAGAAACATAACACCAAGACCTTATGCGCTAGAAACATGACACCAAGACCTTATGCGCTAGAAACATGACACCAAGACCTTATGCGCTAGAAACATGACACCAAGAGATTATGAGCTAGAAACATAATACCAAGAGCTTAGGCGCTAGAAACATGACACGTAGAGTACAAACATGACAAGTAGAGCTTATGTGCTAGAAAAATGAACTTAGAGCTTACGTGTTAGGAACATGACACCAAGACCTTATGCGCTAGAAACATGACACCAAGACCTTAGGCGCTAGAAGCATGACACCAAGAGCTTAGGCGCTAGAAACATGACACGTAGGGTAAAAACATGACAAGTAGAGCTTATGCGCTAGAAACATGACACCTAGTAGGGCTTAAAACTAAAGAACCGTGTTTTGCTTCTGATCGTTTAAAATTTATGTTTGCCCTGATTCCTAAAGGTGCTTAATATCTGTCGTGTTTGGAGGCAAACACACGTAGGCAGTATGCAGGTTATGAACAGACGGGTTATACTTAAACACCAGCGACGGTAAACTCATGTAGGTGGTTTAACCCTTGTCCAGGGCTCCTCATCTCATTATCCCTATGTTTTACATTGATATTTTCTCATGATGTTATGTATTATGAGATATATGATGCTCTCTTTTTAATAAAATTTTTTTAGATCGATCGATAGAACACTATTTTCAAGCAGGCAATATTTTGAGTTTCAGACTCATCACGGGGGGCTTTGTTCTCAGGTTTCTTATTTGTGTTGGCGATCTTTGATTGTGATGGAAGTAGCACGAAGCATTTCCTGCTTCGGGGTTCTCTACAGCCACCGGCAACACCATCTAAGTTACGGCTGTAACCTAAAGGCTCAACAAAGTGAAAATAATGAGACACGTCTTTCCTGTGGGGCGAAATCCTTTACAATCGACAGCATAGCTTAAGTCCTACCCCCCCCTCCCCTCCGCCTTCCCCTTACCTCTTTGAGCTGTGAAAAATGGTTTAAAAATTTCAAGCAGCCGCTATCTCTGTTTCAACTCGCTTTGCTGAACTGACGTTTAAGGACAAAAATCAATCGACTTTCTCAGCTTTTTAATCTCTAGTTTAGTCAGTCTGTCGGGCCTCTTTAACAGTGACATAATGAAAGACCAAAATATCTCTGGACTTTTGCTATGAGCAAAACTGACAGTGGATAAAGGAAGCAGAAAAAATTGCTTTAGTTGAAATTGAGGATAATTTCATTTGACAGTAAAAATATATTACTGGTATACGAATATGGGCCTAATTCTGTTTACGGATTGAAATGAAAAATTAAAAAAAAGGATATCCAGTATGGTACTTACTGTTTAAAAATTTAACTTTATAACTTTTCGTTTTCCTTTTTCTAGATGTGGACTGGGAGGAGTGAAGCTGTAAGGCTGTGAGTAAAAAACAGCTTCAATAATTCTTCTCGGAAAATTAAGTACGAGATTTTGGGCTAACTATTTCTACCACTATTTTTTCATTAAGCAGCAGTTAACGTATTGTTGTAGAAAGACATGAGGATACGCGATCAGCTGAAAGTTACAACCTATCGGCATACACCATCCTAAGGTCACGTGATCAGCCAATAGTGACCACCTACCGGCATACACCATCCTGAGGTCATGTGGTCAGCTGAAAGTTATCACCTACCGGCATAAACCTACCCCAGGTCACGTGATCAGATGAAATTTACCACCTACCGGCATAAACCTACCTTAGGTCATGGCATCAGATGAAAGTTATTACCTACCAGTATAAACCTACGCCAGATCACGTGATCATATAAAAGTTACCACCTACCGGTATACACCTACCCCAGGTCACGTGATCAGATGAAAGTTATCACCTACCTGTATAAACCTACCCCAGGTCACATGACTAAATAAAAGTCATAACCTACTCGTATAAACCTACTCCAAGTTACCTAATATGCTGAAAGTTATCACCTATCGGCATCCACCTACCCCAGGCTACGTGTTCAGCTGAAAGTTACCATCTACCGGCATAAACCTAACTCCTGTCACGGAATCAAGTGAAAATTATCACCTACCCGCATACACTTACCCCAGGCTACGTGTCGAGCTGAAAGTTGCCATATACCGGCATACACTTACCCCAGGCTACATGTTGAGCTGAAAGTTACCACCTACCGGCATACACTTACCCCACGCTACGTGTTGAGCTGAAAGTTACCACCTACCGGCATACACTTATCCCAAGCTACGTGTTGAGCTGAAACTTACCACCTACCGGCATACACTTACCCCAGGCTACGTGTTCAGCCGACAGCAGCAAAGATGCCTTCACAGGAGGAGATGATCGTCATCCTAGACGACCTAAGGTCCAAATGTTTCCACGCGATGCACAAGACCTTCACAGGTAGGCTGGACTCTCATTGCTTTTGCTTATTCGAATGTTTTCATTTTTTTGCCAAGAAATCAAAATCGCTAAGTCGGTGAATATGATCTGATGATATCATTATATTTGTAACTACAATTATATTGTATATAATAATAATATCTATCTGATGTTTAGTCGTATCCTATTATAATTTGTTTTTTTTAATCTATTGTAAGTTCAAAATATTAACTTGACCGTTTTTTTTAAATTTGTTTCAAAGACAATCCCTGTCAAAGATCTATGAGTCAATTTATTGTAATAAAAGCGTAAAACTTAGATATCTCAGGTCAGTATTTTCAAATATTTTAAACCAAATTTTGTAACAAAATCATATCACAGTTGTTGCAACGATAGAAGTTTCAAAGTAAAGGCTTAAAATGGGCGCCGCATAAACGCTGTTCATTTAATTACAAACTATAAACAATCTCCGAGGGGCTTTTGATTACTTAGTTTGTTAGGAATAAGGTTTTGTTTTGAGCTTTGATCTGCAAAAAAAAACAACAAAAAACAGCCACGAATCAAAACTAAGACGGATATTAGTGACCTTCGTAGATTTGAAAAAAAATGTGGCACATACATGTGATGTAATTAGAAAAAAAAATCTGTTTTAATTTAACACACCAGGTGTCTGGTAAGTAGGCCATGTAACTGGGTCATCAAGTAGTATTTGAAATATACAGTATTTACAGTTATTAACTTCACCGTGGTGGGTAGCCATCGGAGTCGCACTTCTAGTTTTTCGTTATAAAAAGATTTCTCCACTATAAGGACATATTTTCTTACTTTCTTGTCTCAATAATTATGTTTAGCGTCCAGAGCATATGAGTCGGAGGTCGGAATTTTTAAAGATAACGCCATTTTAATGGTTTTTTTTGTATCTTTTCTCTATACTTTAAACCAACAAGTTTTCTATCTTTCCAGAAAACTATAACGATTTTGTGAAGTTTTTGATGTTTTGAAAGTTGAAAAAATGTCTTGAACAAAACAGCAACGCCTTTGAAGGTGAGAATTGCAACATCCGACTCATTTACCCGGGGCGCGAGACAAATGTAACCAACTTGAAATTTAAAAAAAAAGAAAGCTAGTAGTTATATCTACTACAGTCCCTGCTATGAATATAGAATAAAACAAGACAAGAGCTGTTGTATTTCTCAATTTGATGATTTTTTAAATTTATTCGGCATACATGATTATGCCAACATTAACTTTCATGTATAATCAACATAGTTTTTGTGGATGGGATTAATGCTGTATTAAACGATTTCTCTTGTCCGTCTCTAATATTCATTGTATCTTTTCTTGTTGCGCTGAACAATGAATAATTTATATCAAAGCACGTCAGCTGTGAAATCTTTACGTAACAACCCCCCGCACACATTTTATCTATAGATGCTTGTAGAAAGTGAGATGGATTCTTGAAACCCAGGAGATAGTAGTGTCAACTTGACATTGTTTTTCCTGTAAATCATTCAAAGATTAGGACTGTAGATAAAACCCTGGCAAAAGTTTAAAGTAACTGCACTATATGCAGAGCAAAATAGTTTCTAAAAAGTAAACAAATACATATTTTTAAAGCCTTTATGTTATGTCTATTTGTTATGACAAATATTTGTTTAAAAAATCTAAAAAGATGCTAAAAGTAGGCACTTGCAATAACAAATGTTACGACAAGTTGAGGCGAAGCTCTATGCCAAGGATGTCATTCGTGAAATATGAGTAAAAAAGAAAAATATTAAAAAAAAAAAAAGGTTAGCCAATTACTTGCGCTCATTTATATTCGAATTTATAAACAAACAGAATTGCTGGGGAAGAAAGTAACAATATCTTTTTATAATGCTAAGAATTGCAAGCAAAACGGTTTTCTTTTAATTGAAAAGAAAGAAAATAATCCGGCGATTTGCTTTTTATTGCAAAAATTTAAAAAGAAGAGATTAAACTCTGCATGGCAACGAAGCAAACAGACACTGAAAGTGACTGAATGCAACCACTGACCCACATTTTAAGAATATTGAGGGAAATAATGCACAAGGCGATGATAACGATAATAATGATGTTAAAATTGTTAAATTTTAATGCTGCTTCGCCGGCGTCTGACATTTGAGACTGTTGAGGAAACAATGATTATAATGGTGATAACGATGAAGATGCTGGTGATAATGGTTGTAGAGGTAAAGATTGGTATTATTTCACACCTTTTTGAGAGTAAAGGACGCACACACAAAATATCTTTGGCAAACATTCCTATCCTGTGCCACCCAACTTAACTCACTCAATATCTTTCCGGCCAAAAATATTTCATAGCGGGATCAAAATGGGTGTATTTCATTCAATGTATTCTACGAAGAAAACAAGAGCTCTTAATAGTTTCCAGCAGTGTGTAATAATTTTCAAAAGCTCGCAACAGTTTCCAATAGGTTGCAATTCCCAATGGGTCTGAAAAGGGCCTTCATCTTGCAATAGTTTCCAATTGCTGGCAAAAATCCCATATGCTTTTAATAGTTTCCGATAGCATGCAACACATTAACAATGCCTTGCAATTTCTAATGGTCTTGAAATGGGGCTTCACCTTTCAACAGTTTCCAACAGCTCGCACAAGATTCCAATATCTTGCAATAGTTTCCAATAATTTCCAATAGCTTGCAATAACTTCCAATAGTTTCCAATAGCTTGCAATAGTTTCCAATAACTTGCAATAGTTTTGATTAGCTCAGAACAGTTTCCGGCCGTGAAAACATCTATTGCACCACAAGACTGTCTCGAGAATCGGTGCTCGATGCGCCATTGACCTACCTCGTTTATTGTGTTAGGTTCACGTACTTTTCAAATCTTAGTGAGGAAAAAAGTATGACAGTAAAATATAAATCATCAATATTAGATCAATGATCAATTTTGTTTAACTTAGTGCACTGCACCCTAGCACACTCAGCGCATTTTTATAAAATAAAACAGGCCATGTGTGGCGTTGTGGGGG
>BMAT01000280.1:3057-15995 GCA_019649035.1 Elysia marginata
GCAACATACTGCTCCTCTCACAGTCTCAGTCTCACCTCCCTCCCCCTTAACGCGCGGTGTAAACTGATCAAACTGAATAGCTTGTGACTGAGAGTAACGATGTCGTAATTTTATTGCCTATGGCCCATGCATTACATAAAGTACAAAAATCACAGGCCTAGACACACGAATTTCTACCCCTTCAACTTCTTCTGTCCTTCCCTACCCCCTCCGCTCCACCATCACCCCCTCTCTCTCTCTCTCTCTCTGTCTACAGTGTAGGCCTGTAGATCTCTCGCACACGCGCCCGCGAACCAAGTGACCACACACCATACCCACATTGCCTCTCATGAGTCATGATTGAGTGTGCATAACTAGGGCTTACTTAGTTCCAGTCCATTTGATTGCCTTAGCATTGAAGAAGCCAGTAAACCCTTTTATGGGAATAGCCTCTTAAAACCCTTTTATGGGAATAACGACAACCCCTGCTATAACGAGAGTTCAAGAAAGAACATGAGTTCTCGTTATCACCGAGTTTTACTGTATTAAAGTATTATCTATATAGGCCTTTGCTTATATGATGAATCCCTAAATTAAGATAGGAAATTTTTGCTAAATATAGGTCTTATAACTATAAGAGGTCTTAATTGAGGAGTAAAGAAGATGTCCTACAGTCTTCAAATTTATGTTTTAAAATCACATAATTAGACTTAATAGGGGTTCCACTTTAGTACTATGTCTAGAAACTGTTACTGTTTTAGTTAAAATTATAATCCATGCATCAAACTGGACAAATTAGTGTTGAAGAGATTTTTAAAACCAAATCCAGAATCGAGATATAATAATCTAAGTTAAACACAGAACTACTGATGAAAACTTACAGATTTGTATTAGCAAAGACTAATAAAAAACACATTAACTAGTGAGTTGGCTGTAAGTGTTTACAAATAATGCTGTAATAAAATTTTTTATGTTCTACTAAAAATTAACACAATTACAGTTATTGTCATACCATAACTTTGTTTTTAATAAAATATTGTTCTTCTCACTTTCAGGCACCAGTTTCAATGACAAAATGACACGAAAGAGGTCGAAGTGGTCTTCACAATTTCAGGATAAAAATGGTGTCCAGCTTGTTGAAGAATCAGCGGACAAGTATAATGGGGTCCCGTCCATGTGTCTATTCTTTGGCTCACACTATAAATTTCATGTACTGACAGTCCTGGCTGTAGCTGCTATTGGCATTGCCGTTGCTGTTTTCATAACAAACTTTAAAATTCTGTCCATCTTCAAAATTTATGTGCAGCTTAACCACATAGACGACGGGTTTGTGAAAGAAGATGCCATCAAGATGTCCCAGGTATTGCAGGGGACCTCTGGCGATTCGAACATTGTGCAGCTCAGCCACAAAGCTGAAAACCAGGAATCATTTTTGTCGCAAGGAGGTGGAAATTTTCAAAAGTTGTCATGCAGTGGCAAACAGAAAGGTTCCTGTGGGAAGGTGGACAAAAGACAGAAACTTAGTCTTCAAGAATTTCATAATCGCTATGATGGCAAATGGTGACTAAGTTTTTTTTTTGTTTTTATTTGTTTTGTTTTTTTTAAACGAATGAGTCATACCCCTTCTGAATAAGTTCTTGCTTCTGGCTTTGAGGTTTGACAGAGACAAAATGCTGCTCTGATTAAGTATGTGATATATTTTAACTTTTATTTACTGCAATATCAATATATATGTATCAGTATATATGAAAATGAACAAAAATGCTGCCATGATAATCTTTATTGTATCATAATGGGTTTTTTTTTCGTCAAGGCCAGTCATAGTGACCGATGTGATGTCCTCTTGGCCAGCCATCAACTGGACAGCTGATTTCTTCAAGAACAAGTACGGCAAGCGCAGGGTTACCATGACAACATTTGCAGTAAGTAGGAGGCTATCGCAGAGGTTCAGGGTAAACTCTTTTAAAAATGAGACTGTTTGCTGTTGAAAATTATTGTTAAGTACATGTTTAACAGGTCTGTTTGGTATGGAGATTCTGTTGACTAAAATAAACACTGACAAATGAAAGAAAATTTGTTATAATATATGTCTATATAAATGCTTGAATTTGTAAATTTAGATTGAATATTTTTATGCAATCCTAATATTGTCTTTTGCCTTCAGGTACATTAATTGTTGAAGGGTGAAGATATTGAACAATTTAATTTTTTATTTTTTGTCTTGAACTTTTTGTTACTTTATTTCTTTTTACAATCCGAGAGACACACTTTTATAACCTATCACAAAAAAATAAAGGACATTCCAGGTATTGTCCCCATTACGAAAGTCTTAAAGAATCCAAAATCAGCAAAACTCAAACCTAGAAGGCCTCTCTTCATACAAATTGGAACTTAATTCAACAGAAAAGGGGCAAACTGAATGGGAACAACATATTCCATCAGGCGGCACCATCATTTGGTGAACTAAAACAGATCCTCCCAGGGTGTAGACTGCAAAAGAAAAGAAAATACTAAGTCTCTTCAATCAGACTCGTCTATAAAACATGACAGGACTGGCTACAATCTACATAAATTCGGCTAAATATGCCCCTTGTTGGAAAGATGTGGAATTAACCAGCCATACCTCTACAGTTAATTCGAAGGAGGTTGTATGATACAGTAACGACAGCAGAAGATGAATTCACAACCTGGATACACTATTTTAATTTAAAGGTTTAAACCAGCCATACAGTATTACTACTAGTACTCAGTATAATCTTAATTTTTTTTTATTAACTAATTTGGCATTTCTTCCACTGGCAGAATTCAGTGAAATCTGGCTTCTCAGTTCCTCTCAAGATATTTCTGGAACATTTGCACATGAGCTCACCCAGAGCTTGGACTTATCTGCAAGATGAGATGTTTTTGATACAGCACCCAGAACTGAGGGAAGATGTGCTCCAAACAGTATGTACACTGTCTATCTGGATGTCTGTCTATCCCCCTCTCTCTAAACCCTCATAGATACTTGTCTTTGACTGCTTGTGTAATTGAATTTAATCTCATTTTTTGATGTATGGACAGGTCATGTGAGAGTAGGAGGATCCTTTACTTGTAACTGAACAGAAACTTTTGGAGCAAAAAAAATCTCATTTTCTGCATGCAATTTGAGTTGTGAAATTTTTACTGTATCTCTTTCTCTTTCTATCCTTGCGTCAGATGTAATCATTTATACTGAGCTGAAAAGAAGAAGCTTTGTCTACCCGTCATTTTTCCTACTACATTTAGGTCTATATTTTTAGACCCTTTTACTCAGTTGAGTTATAATCTTCATGATGTGGCTTTGTAATCTTGCATCACAGAGCTTGTGACAGAGTTAGAGGTTTCAAGAATGAGTGGCTTGCAGGCTGGCTGAAAAACCATGGCTGTCAACCAGCAGAATAAATTGTGCATCTGGTTTCATAACAGGGTAAATTTAAAGCGTGGAAGGAAGAGAACTTTGTACAGTTTGCCCAATATTTGATAAGCCTGTACACCCTACTGTCCCAACAGCCACATAATCAATGGAACCTGTACTTCCCTTCAATGATCTAATTCTATGTGAGTCTGTTTGTGTTTCCCTAAGGTGTACATGGAGGAAGATTTGTTCAAACTGCTACCGTCCGCGGTCAGACCTTGGGACTGCATGTTACTGTGGGGGACGGCACACTCCAGATCATCGCTACACATTGATCCTTACAACTGGACAGGCACCAACGCGGTCATCAGTGGACACAAGCTGTGGAAGGTGAGCATATACAATAAATTAATTCAACACTCTTTCTTATATAACATATATAGCATTTTTTTCACAACTGCATCATTTACATGGACGCCAAGGCAGGTTACTGCTAACCAGAATACTTCCTGATCTCATAGGGGATCATCAACAAAAACAGTGTGTAACTTAAACATATTTAAAGCAAGGATTTTTTTTCACAGACTGTAGCTGAGTTCTCAGTTAATGCTTGGATGAAGTGAAGAAATGTGTGTGAAGGCCAGACCGAGTCTCGTACTCTGTACCTACCATTCGGAAATCTTAGAGTTAGATTTTAGTTCTAGATTACAACGCCTTATTATAACTGTAACAAATTCAAGTTAAATATTTGTCTGACCAAAAATAAAATCTCACCATAAAATCTAGCTAATTCACGACAAAAATGAATCATAAATCACTTGTATGTTGGTTGTCTTGAATTAGATCTGCAAATAAGATCACCGCATATAAATATTTAGACCATGAAACTTGGTTTAGTTCACCTGTGATGGCCTATAAATTTTTGCTTTGGGTTCTTTATACATAAATTCAAACCTCAGCAATTTAGTCAGCTTAGTTCGGTGCAGCTATCAAGCAATTATAAAATAACATACCATTAGTATTACTAGCATGTGTGATTGTTTAACCGTGCTACTAACGATCTCGCTCGCTCCAAGCTGCTTCCACCTGGCCAAGACAACTTGCTGTCTGTCCGGCCAGGCATGCGGTGTGGATTTCCACTGGAGTGTGTCAAATACAATAGGTGAGGCTGCTGGGTTAACAAGGTCACAGCTGTGTGCTCTACATTCTGCTGTTGCAGAATCTAAATGTCGTTACCTGGTAGATCAAATCGGTGTTTCAATGTTGTATTTTCCTAGGTTTGTGTCTCGGTGTTTCATTAGATGTATGAGAAGATGATTATTTTGATTTACAGTCAACTCTTCTGAAGTCTATTTTCAGGGGACATAACCAATGGGTAAAAAAAAATTATATTGTGTGCAATTCCTCACTCATATATAAGTGTCCCCATATTCATAAATCATATACAAAAAGATTCAAGGTAAAGGAAAATTGACTTGAACAGCGTTCACGGTACATGTATTTCCTTTTTTGTGTGTGTCAATGGGTTTCCATGATGCACCTTGAAACATAAAAAACTGCTCTATGGTGCCATTTGTTTTACACTTTCAGTAGGATATTGTGAAAACCTTATATGGGCTGGTAATTGTCCAGTTCCAAGGATGTTTCATTTTGGTTTGCATGCTTATCGATTCCTTTTTTGTTCATTTCTTGTTATAGTTGTATTATTTTAGATTTATTATACCCGTACATTCTCATTTTTCATTTTAAATGTTGATGTGCCATCCACAATGTTTTTTTTACATTTGTGTGTGTAGGCCCAATGTGTAAACACTTTACCCTAAATAAAGGTGCCATGGACTGGAATTGATTTTTATTCAATAGCATATCTGTTTTTTGTGATGATCTAGGACAGTTTTGAAGAAATGGAAAATAGTGGTGGGACAGTACATGGGAATAACCTCAGCAGTGAAAAGTAAATAAATTTAAGCATAAGTGCTCTCCTGGTCTTATGTGCTCTTGTAGTAAAATTAGAGCAGAATAGATCTCGTCTTGAGTGCGCCAGCTCTCTCAAAATATAATGCAAATCATACAGATATGTGACATCTACTCATGATGGACTGCTGGGCAGCTTCATTGTCGCGGCCTAGGTAGAGGTCCATGGCTTCCTGTCTTAGCCTCAGTCTTTATGTTAGTTGAATTTACATCACATTTGTCACGTTTAAGGATAGCCTTATCAATAGCAGCCCTACTGAATGTAAGTAAAACTGTAGCCACGCTATATTCTAAAAAGATTTAACTGTTGTGTGTAGATGTTAAGTATTATTTTCTGAATTTGAGATTGTAAGCAGTAGAAGCAAAATGTATTTTTCTTGCTTTTTAGAGCTTGCCCAAAGGAGGCAAGAAAGTGTACTGGGAAGGATGATATCTGATATTCTGTATTGAGTACTTATATCATTGTTGTGGTGATTCAAGTATCTTCCTGGCATCATGTTTTTTTCTTTCCTCCACATTGCTTTACATGTTTGTGTTGAAGTAGTGCAGCGGCCACCCTTACTATCTTGTGCATGTGATAGAGAGATGCTGTAGCTTTGAATTCATAACTATGAATGGCAGCTTTTTTCACAAACTTAGATGTAATCTGAAAGATTGGGGGTTTCAAATCTTGTGTTTATCCAAGGTTTTTGTTAATCAAGTGTTGGGAGTTTTCTTGTCGTGTGTTATTGCCATTCTTTATCGAGACCAGAATATTTGTTGTACAAACTCGTGGCTTTGGCATTCTTATTATGTTTATGTGGTTCATTATTTTTAATTAACTCATTTTCCTTTCTTTTTTCTCAAACATCATTTGTCCTCTTTGGAGATTTCAAGCAACTTGTTCTTCTTGTTCACGTATTTTCTTACTAGATTGTGAAGAGAATGCTACCGATCTGCTGATGTTTTCCTCTCTCTGTCTATGTCCAGTGACCTTGACCTATTTGATCCGGCCCAGCAAGACAGACATACTCAGCTGAAGTTTCTGGAGGCTGAGCAAGGTCCAGGGGAGATAATCTTCATTCCGCCAGGATGGTTTCATCAGGTACTGCCTCTTTGTTAGACGACTGTTGTATTTTTAGATGAGGTTATAATTTTACTTTTAAATCTACCACATAAATTGACCTAAGATAGAACTGAGGAGGTAATAGTAGGTAAAATGATCCAACTTCAATATATCTCAAAATTAAAATTTTCCAGATTCAAATCACACATATCAGGTCTTGACGGTATTTTGCAAAAGAATGTTGTGGGTATATGTATAGCCTCTTAATGTGCAAGAGAATTAAAACATCAGTTTTACCTCAATTTTAGCCTTTAAACTGGTTTGGTATTGTGCCATTTTTTTTTTAAGTTTGTTAAGTCTGTTAGCTAAAGTCTCTGAAGAGGGAGAGAGAGAGAGAGAGGACAAAAAGACAAAGAGCAAGGGAAGACAGAGAGTGGGTGTGTACATTTTGTTTTTACATACGGTATTTTTAAAACACATTCAGCAGTATGGAATTTGCTTGTATAAATATGTGGTATATTACAATTATTATCAATGTCATTATCGTTTTCGTAATCATTGTTATCATAATAACTTTTGATCATTATTATTAAATGTATTAACTTTGTCACTACAGGCTTACAACGAGGTACCGACCCTGGCAGTTTCTGGTCAAATGATGAACTCTAACAACTATCACATCGTCCTGGAGGAAATTTTCAAAGGTGGCAGCCTCAAGCGATCTTCCCTACCAGAGAACTTTGGTCTGATGACTCCAAGGGAAGCGGTAAGACAAAATCAACAGTCCCATGGCTGTTTCAATGAGATGAATGTGGCAAGTTTTATATTACCAGGCACTAAAACTACATTCTTTTTGGTTGAGGAATGTTTTCGGGTTTAGCCACTTTTGGTTCAAAGAGATTCTGCTATAGTTTTTATTTATTTTTTTTAACCTCTTTTTTTTACCTATAAAGTACACTGCATGTCCTGTGTTTGACATGATAACATGCAGACACAATGTGCGTTAGTCCTCAAATCAGTAGATTTTGCCATTCCCCATGATGCTTAGATATACAATGTTCGTCATGTTTTGCACTGCATAAGAAGGGCATTTAACGCAGAGTCATTCAAAATCTATCATTATAATTGGAGTTCAGTGATGTTAAAAAATATACGAATAATACTACTCTTTAACCAGAAACTGCAACGTCATGGCCATCAACAAAACTTACTTCACGAAGGGGTTAATGCAAATATATTTTTAATTCAAGGGGCTCAGGTATAAATTAGGCGGGATAAATGTTGTCTATACATATAACATGGGCCTCTTAGTCTTACTCATTAGGCTGATGTTACTATTTCTAGACCTAGACCAGTCCTGAAACGCCGCTTTTTATGACTTGATTTCTGTTGCTCACATCCTGTCTCGTTTTTCAGGTGGCAGCAATGGCAGCACGGATCTCACAACATGTACTGGAGGAAGGCGTTAGACGCACAGAGGAAGCTATTCAACAACTGTACATGCCACAGCCCTAGAGATTTGTCTATTCATGTAGAGTCAAGTCCAGATAACTCCAACATGGACAGCTTGAATGCTGTTTAATAAGTTAATCTTTGTTCCCATGGGATTTGAAATATGCAGACTGAAGTTTATAGAGTACTAGAAGGAGCTGAAGCTCACAGAGCTCACTGGAGCTGTGGAGTTTACTATTCAGTTTAAGTTAAAAAAAAAGCTGAAATTGCAAGCTGCAAAAATGTTGTGTTAATGTTTTAAAATGTGATTAACAAAATATGTTGCCTCAAACCTTACACAGTCGTTATTGACTGTTAAATAATACCTGTCATCTATAGAGCTGACAATATTGCTGCCACTTCAAGGAAAAACACTGTCACTACAGAAATGTCAAAATTGGATATTTTGTATCAGCATAATAGAGTAAAAGAAGTGAATCTTTCTGCCCAGGTTAGACTTTTCTAGCCCGACCCATTCTTGTGTCAACAGAACTCTAAATTTATCATATATGAACAAAGTTTGAGTAAATCCTTGTTGCTATTTTGGCAGGAGTGAACCAATTTTTGTGATAATAATAAAAACCAGTTTTAGTTACAATGTTTCTGAAAATGTGTTTGTAGTGTGGAATCATCTTGAACATCTTGTCGATTTCCTTGTTAATTCTTTATCGGCAGACAGTATGAAAGTTCAGGGCAATATTTCAGAAATACAAAAGTGTTGTTGAAGCTTTTTCACTACCGGTATTCAATTTAACATTATGATATCAGTGGTCTTTATTGAAAAAATTTGAGAATCAACTTTTTAAAAGATTCTTTTCCTGTTTGTGTGACACTGACAGCAATGCATGAAACAAGATTTTGACCATGGATATGTTGATAAAATGATCTCAATTTGCATCTGCAGGACTTTGCTTTTACAGTGACTGTTTATTCATGTGCAGGACTTTAATTTTACAGTAACTATTCATTTCATGCCCAGAATTCTGCCCATTATGCTCTACAGAGACATCTACATGGTTTTTGGAAGATAGGGATATTAAGCACCTTATGGTTTTTAAATTCGTAATTCATCTTTATTATGGTGATAAAAGTAATTTGTAGAAAGCTATTTGAAGATTTTAACTGCCAACCCCATCATGCAAACCAGTTTGAAAGAATTTTTTTTTTCAACTCAAGCAATACTTGAAGTTTCAGTTTATTTCTCATTTTTTTACATTAAAAGTATGTAGAAAATGACCTACTTTTGTACCCCTGTTGCGCAGCGCTGAACAGTGTTTTCACCTATACTCTGCAGTTTACTGTTTTTCTTTGATGTTTGTCTCCGTTCCTGAATTTTATATGTGCTAACCAAAATCTTTTTTTTTTATTTGAATATGCATTTTGTGTTCATAGTTTAGAATCTTAAAACATAGTATCAACATAATTATTATGTAAATTTATCTTTTGTAATTTTTATGTAGTTTTTGCTTTGTTCAGTCAATTCTGCTTAAGTGTAAGTTGCAACAGGTCAATTTTCAGTCAACTTGATACTTATGTAGAGTGCCATGGGAGCAATTATATAGAGGACTTTATGTATATATAAGAACTTGCACAAAACTCAATTTGTCACTGAAGTCAATATTATTACTCAGTTATGTCCTCTATAGATGTTCTTTAGTTGAGTTGACCCTATGACTGCATACCTGTTGTTAGCAATAATTCCTAGTATAGTATACCTGTGTACATAGAAATGGCATGACCTGAATTTCAATGTCATGTTGTGGCGTACATTCATTTTTTCAAGAAAGAAGCTTTACTCTTAATATTGCATCTTTACAAGTCATTTGAAATTCTTTTGTAGGTCCTGTCTATATTTGTATGGTTGCTTATCAGGCCAGTGTCGGTATGCCATGAGTGACCACTTCATACAAGTGTATGTCTTTTTGCTGACATTATCATGTTAAGTTTTGAAGACAAAAAAAATATTAAATTTGATTGAAATATATTACCTTTGTTATGCTTATTTATTTTTCTAAATATGTGTTTGTGTGGTTTTGCAAACTATTTTTATGACTTTTATAACAAAGATTATGATTCTTTAATTTGCGACGCAGGACAAGATAGTTTAAGGTATGAGAATGCTTGGAAAGACATTTACCATGGATACAATTTAGATCATACCATAGTATATTATGGTAAATTTTAGCTTACATTATACCTTATGGATGAAAAGAAATAAAAGATGATCAAAATGAAAAATCTGTTGATGGTCTGTGATTTTCTCCTGTTTTGTGGTGAATCATTTTAAAATTTACAACAAAGCATTGTGATGTGCAGTAAACCATGGTCAAACAAAATCAACTGCTCTTGGCTTTGATTTCGCTACAAACACTATTTTGCAAAAAGTTCACACTACAATTGCATATTTGTAACTGAGAGGGTAAGAAGTGACTCAATGTTTGTGAAAGACAACAAAAGCAAAGTGAGAATCTCACAGGTAGAGGAGTCCTGTTAAGATAAACTTTAGTTTAATGTAAGCTAGATTTTTTTACCCTTTTCTTTTTTTTTTTTTTCTCATAAACTTTTGACGAAATTAATTTTTTAGTTGGGCCCAGATAGGTTTATCTTGACTGTACTCCAATGTACAAATATACCATGAGTTTACAATAAAAAGACATTGTAAAAAGAGTTTTAATAATTTAATTTTAATCTAAATAAATAAAAAATGAAAACAGCATTGGGGTTTTCCAAACATGTACTCATAATCCTAGATGAAAATTAATAACAATACATAAACTTAACTGTAAAATATTCCATGATGTATATTGCACATTGCAATATATCTTTTGTTTATAAGACCTTCACACCCACAAAGCATTGTTTTTATAAATTCATTTTCACATTTAAATGTTTAAAAGAACTTGTACATGCATGAATAACAAAATTTTTCACTTAAATTAAAAACAAAAACCAAACTCTGATTTAAAATGAGATGATGAAACATGCATACTGATAGTGGTACGCTCTTCCTTATTTCATGAACATCGTTCTTCCATGCCAATAAGAATTAAGATCTTGGTAAATATTAGCTGTCTATCCTTTTTGGAATGTTTGCCCAAATTTTTTAGAACCGTAACACAAACTAACTGGTCATACAAAATTGCCTACATGAAAATGCTCATACGCAGTCAAATTTTTTTTTTGTATAGGCCCTAATTTGACATTTTTTTATGTTTATTTATCATATTCAATTATGAGAACATCAAGTAAAATGTTTGAAATGTGTTTTAAAGGTATTTAGAACATGATAATGACTTTTTGGATTTAATAATATAAAAACACTTAAGTTCAATTTTCTCCCATTTTTTTTTTAATTTAGGCGGGTTGGAGTCCTTGTCTTTCAAGTGCAATAACCCAGGACCTAATTTAGATATCAAAATATTTTTTAACATCTTAAAGAACTTTTAAAGGCCTTTCCAATGATGCATATAACTCCATAACACAAAATTCTCCCTGTAGACTCGTTATCTGGACTCCTCATATAGGGAATGAGATTCAACAAGAGTAGCGGGACTTTCCTGGTGTCTCTCCGCTATCTTATGTATACAAATATTACAATGTTTTTATGCGACAGATTTTTTTTTGAGATAAACTTTTTATTTAGCTCTATAGTTTTTAAGTTCTAGATGTCAAATCGTTTATAAAAGTAAGAAACTTACCCTGCAATTTAGGTCTAAATTACAATAACCACTGTAGTATTTTGGGGTGTTGTCTTCTGAAAAAGGGACGTTACTCTTGTTTTACCTCTAATCTCATTCCCTATTACCTTTTTTAACATCTCAAGGCAACTAACCAAGGACAGAAACAAATTTATTTTTGCCTCTATGTCCTCCTTGGATACATTGCATGTTGTAATAGTAATGGAAACATTTTTCTTTTCTTCTAAACATACATGAAGGTGAAAAAACTAAATAGTTTTTTTCAAACAAAATACAAATGTATATGTATAATGTAAATAAGACAGAACAAGACATATACTAGTCATTCAAAGTTTTACAATTGTTTGAACACTTTACATTTTTTCCATTTTGAATTCTCAAATTGAAGAGCAAAAATTGTAATGGTACAAGCATATGTATGAATTAAGTTCTACAAGTCCAGGTTTTAAAACGCAGCTCTTAGAAAAATGATAGCCTCATTCCATTCACACCACATGCACCCTATTAACTTATAAACTTCATCAAATCAAACATGCATCACTAACATTTCCACACAAATTGCAACTCCTATCACATTAACTAGCCTGGTTAGCTATCCTTACTTCTTGTACTTCTAGCAAATCAGACACAAATTTAAACTTTGACGAATTGAGTTATTATCATTTAGCAAAAATATATTGTATGCCCTTGAAGCCTACCACTAGCCTTTCTAAATCTTTGATTTTGAAGACTGTCAAAATAGGATACGCTGTATATTTAACGAATCGCTATTTCTAAAAAGCTCTAAGTAAAAATTAATCTGAACGACTTGTGCTTAATTCAACTTGGTTGCCTCTCAAATACATATTCCCTTTTTATAATTACAATTTCTTTCATAACTCAGGCACTTATCCATATCACTTTCACTCGATCTCTTTACATAAAGCAGAAGAAAAAAAAAACTCTAGTCACTCAAACTCACGCACATCCATCAATCCTAACCCTGACCTCATATCACATCCTAGGTCATGTACCGGCCTTGACAGCAAACTGTGGGAGCGCTCGGACAAATTCGTCCAGTTTGTTTTTAAACAGCTCGCTCGTGATGGGCTGGTCTAGAGAGCACAGCGGGTTCTTGACTACATATTCCACGTAGATCTGGAAAAGTTACAATATCAAACTTCTCGGTTATCTAGTCTTTCACTTAATTCTTAAATCTCACAGGATATGTTTTTAGTTCTATGTGGAAACAACTGTTATTTTTATCGAAATGTTAAAAGGTTTAACAAGATAGGTAAATGATAAACTGTCCTAAATTAACAATGAAATCTTCCATGAATTACTCAGAAGTTTTGTTGCAGATTTATGTAATTACGAATTTGATGATGGTTCTAAC
>BMAT01000280.1:49877-65464 GCA_019649035.1 Elysia marginata
CCCCCTCCCGTATCCTACACTAACTGTAACACAACATTTTACCAAGCTATGCAACAAAATACTACTGTAAATTTCAAAAAAGATATCACAAACAGTATCAAAGCAAATGAGGACACCAAATTCACTGATGCCTTCATAGTATACTTAACTATACTCATAACATACTTTTGTAGTCTAAAATTGCCCTAATAGTTTGCCCATACAATATCCACTGCATATTAAAAAAAAGTCCAGACTTTGTGGAAACCAGCAATTTTTCCCGCTACTACCCATGCACCTGGCCTAGCCTCGTACCTTAGACCATGAAAGGTCAAGGAGGTCAGCCGAGTGACCTTTGTACACACAGAAAGGTCGCTGTTGGAATGGCGCCATCAGCTCCTCTTCTGCTGTCTGCTTGTACAACTCTTTCTGCAGAAACACAAAGATATCTTTGAAAAACAGTTTGTATTAGTTCTTTATCCTTGCCCTGATCTCAAAGCTGATGGTAACAGTGCAGAATTACAGCTGGTGTATAAACGTAGTGACCTTGCTACTGTTGTAGTTAACTCAGGGTGTCGCATTTTCCTTAATTCTGATCCTTAAAAATCTCCTTAAAATTATCCTAATTTTCTGATAAAATTTTAATGTTTGTTTTAATTTCAAATGCTTAAAAAAGGGAAAATTACTTTGTTGTAAGGAAATTGTAGAGAAATTTAGAAAACTTCAGAGAAGTACTAGTTTTGACTTATGAAGGTGAGACATTTGACTATCATCTCTTACTTGGACTGGTAGAGGACAAAAACCATATTAGATTCTGCTGTTCTGAACCATGGTCCTCTCAAATCAAAGATTAAAAAACAAATCCACATGGTTACGGTGTATCGAAAGCTCAAAGCAGGGACGGAATCAGACCACTTTCTAACATACCCTAAAAGTACCTTTGCCCCCACCCAAACTTTCAAACCCAAAAGACTAAATCTACCATATTTGGAGCAGCCTTTACTTTTCATTTCTGGTAGAATTCTGTTTGCAATCATTGTTATATAAACGAACATATAAAATAAAACTATGAGTGTCTTCTCTTTACTTAAAAAAAAAGTTTTTAGGCCACCATAGAAAAAACATCTAGAAATAGTGGTAAAACATGAATTGGTTTCATCCCAAGAATAGTGAGAACCTCATATTAAGCTGGAATAAAATTCTGGCACAAACAGTAAACAATCTGGCACCAAAAATTCTGCTAGAGTTTGTTTCTAACAGTTTCCTAACCTACCAGGGGATCTTTGGCCGCACATGTGTCTGCTGACGAGGCTGAGTTTAAACTTTCATGCGATACGGCTGGTGAAAGTCGCACTGAAATGAGAGAAGATAGAGGGGGGAAAATATTAACTGACAGCCAAAAAAGAAACAAACCTATTCACCCTTATGGTTTCCTGGATTATCAAAATAAAGCTAAGACCAATGAAATAATTCCAACTATACAAAATTGACAAAAAAGTACACCCACCCTGACAAAATTTTATTTTAACCCAGGCACCATATATAAGACTTGTTCTAGAGTGAGCTACCAAACTTACTGATGGAGTTCACAGGATTGAGTTGGGGAATGGCAGAGAGAGACATATAAAGGTAAAGGTAAAGGTAGTCCCATACTCGACACCAGCGTAGGGGAACAAAGAGCAGGGTCCTTGTTTTTCTAGGCACACGGCATAGTGAGGTAGTTTGCCATTGCTTTCCTCGCCGCCTTTACTTTCGCCGAGTCTTAAGAGACCTAGCTACCCATCAAGTGCTGGGTGGGCACAGGAAAGCAAATAAAATTTAGCCCGGACTGGGGATCGAACCCGGGACCTCTCAGATAGCGGTCAACCGCCCTACCGATTGCGCCACTGCTCACCCCTGAGAGACATATAGAAAGTGAAAATCAAACTTACACAATGACAAATCTTACAAAATCTAGAGATTGGCAAGGCCGAAATTATTTATTTATTTTTAAAAATTTCACTTCATTTAATGGTGGATGTGATTTTCCTCTTTCAATTATTTCATCAGAACCATTTACAAAAAAAAAGTAAAGAAAAGACTCTTTTCAAGCAAAGTTGAGCTGTTAAATTTCACCATCGGCGTATTTCTGTCTGAAGTCCTCAAAGTAAGTTGACGTAGATTTAAGCACCCAGATTCTCAGTACGGTGTCTTGTCCTCCAGTCGCCTGACAGAAACACAGAAAAATAAAACAATAGAAAACTTTATTTTTAGGAACATTGTTCACTTCATGTAAATCCCTTAGAGCATATTAAAGGATTAGGCGCTATATAAAAGCGCTCTTTACTTTTCTTTGATTGTGGAAAAAAAATTGTTCTCTATAGATTATAAAAAAAGAAAAGGATTAAACAAGTGTCTACTCAGCTTGTATGATGTTTAAATTAAAAAGGACACTACGATCGAATAACCGCGGATATTTAATTTGCGTAGAGAAGGCAAAGAATAAATTGGAAACCTAGTTTTAACCTGGGGTAGGGGGGGGGGGTTAAAGCCCAGTTCTTCATATCCTGTGCCCCTACATTTCATTAAACAAATGAAAAAGTTTTGAGCCTGGTGCATTTTGCAAGTGACCTTCTCCTATTATAGGCCTAAATTTCATAATTTCCCTCCCATTTTTACTGACCACAAAAATTTTTCAACCACATAAATGATTTCAGTAAATTAGGTTTAACATCAGTACTCGAGCAATTTGGTTGTCCTTCTTGTTTAAAAAATTCTGAAATCGGTATTGGTTGGTTACAGAGAAAAACATGAAAAATCTCACATGAGATGTAAACCTTCATCCACAAGTCTTACCAGCAACTTCCCACACGGAGAAAACTTCATCACCCAGATAGCGCCGGTGTGCTCTCCACTGAGGTCCTGTAGAAGATTCGGCTGAGAGAAATCGTACGGACCTTTGTTCTTGCTTGATGCCTTAATCTGTAGAGAGATACAGAAAAAAAAGAAAAAACTCAGTCGTCGAGAACTGCAACATGAAAACAGATCTACATTCAAATCCTCATTGAGTACAGTGTGCAAAAACTGCCCTAAATTATCTCATCACTCAAGCTTGTGAAGCAAAATTTGGCAAGTTTTTAATTTGACATCCATCAAAAACGTTTCAATTCAGCCATTTTAAATAAATTTTTTTTTACACTATAGTATATTAATCCCTTTTGGGAAATTTGGCTTTGTTACTCAACATAACTGTGTAGCCAAAAGAGCAGCGCCACTAACGCCCTAGCAATTCAGTACATTTGAAAGCCACTTTTAACCCATATGCAGACACCAATATCACTTGTAACCAACTTGACAATGGCCTGTGGTTTAAGTTTGCATCAAATCGTCCAGAAAAGTCAGGACAGAGCTGGGTGGCAGCGGAAGGTGAGATCGTCGATGCTACGGCTAACACTGCATCCGGTGACGCCGACAGGTGAGACAGGTGAGGCAGGGTGTTGCAGGCTCATAATTATTAATATTAAGGTAAATTGCTTTCCCAAGGCAATTGCAACATGGCATGATGAGAAATCGAACCCCCGACCGCCAGATTATTACAAGTCCAATATGCTAACCACTCTGCAACGCTGCTTATTGCTCGGCTTTCTTTCCTCTTTACAGCTTTAACTTACCTTGAAGATTTTGCCATTCACGGAGACTTCTTCCTCTAGAGGGGGGTCGCTGCTCAACGCTGAGAAAAAAGTGGAAAAGAAAATAAAAATTCAGATCTGGCAAATTTAAATAAATGTTTTATTGTATCTGACCTCATCAGGAAAACTAGTGAAATTTATCTCAATTGAACACTTGCTTACATGGAGAATTAACAATTGGGATTGAGCTTAGAGCGCAAATCCCCTCTTAAAATTCAATTGCTTGTTGGCAAGAACGATCATTTTGTGCTCTATCCTCATTCCCAATGGCTATGTTTGGCTAAATCATTTCATTCGTAAAGATGAAGAGTTTATTTCATTATATAAAAGAAAACCCTGTAAAACTTTGTTAAAAAACCCATAAAAAAAAAAAAAAATTAGAATGAGATGGCAGAGAATTCCTAATAACAATATAACATCAATCTGTAATAAAAAAAAACTAATGAATCTAATAACAATAAGTATGTAATTCTTTCAACAAATTTGTTTTATGGTAACACATAGCCAATAGCAGTACACAGCTTTTAAAAGCATCCACCAAGAAATTTGAAACAAAATAAACAGAAAATACTCTTTTGTAAATCATAAAAGACGATGAATGTAAATGTCAGAGCTTGAAATTCAGCTCCTTGTCAATTCTGAACACACTAAACACTACTTCTTAAATAAAATTCTAATTCTAAAAAAAATGTGTCAGCAAATGTAATAACAATATTGAAAGTTCATTTATATAGCAGCCTCTCCACCTTAAAACAAGCTCAAGGAGCCTTACAATAAATTAAAATACATAGCTATAAAAGTATAAGAGAAAAAAAATACCATCAAATTTGACATATATCAGTAAGAGTGCGCATCAGTAAAAGAACATGTTAAAATGATGACCACCAGTACTAAAATGTATAAATATATAGGTACCTGAGTCGGCTGCTGACTTGACGCGATTGACGGTCTTCCCAATAAGTTTCTTGATCCTGGCTCTGTTGGAAGAATTCACATTGTATAAGCACCGATCAAGACAAATCGTATCAAGCTATACCTAGTATCTAAAAAGAGCCCTGGTAAACTTTAACTTATTCCGGTAAGGTTTCAGTTTAAAAGAAAAAGTTAACCCGAAAGCTAAAACCACTTCTGTACAAAAAAAAATTATAAATGAAACAACATTTAAAAACAAATACAACTTAACATTTCTTTCATTTTGCTCTAAACTTTCAAACTGATAAATTCATCACAGACCGATTGTTGACAATTACAAATTTTTCGTCTATGTTTTCTGATTCATCTTTGAAGACAGCATCTACAATCATTTTCAATAAATATTAGGCCGTGAAATTCAGATCAATAGGATGATAAAATTGCAAATGCGACATCAGTGCCAATACACTTCCCATTGACACAATGCTATAGAGGTAGAGAAACAAAATTTCTTGTGCGCTTATTAAGGCATTGAATTATTCATGAAGGAAACTAAGCACATTGCAGAGAAGTGTTTTATACGAACTACAACCTAGCACGAATTGATGTCCTTGAATGATGTTGAAGTAAACCACAATAGCCAATGCAGTCTAGTCTGGATATTTTGGACTCCACAGGCCCTAAAGTTAATTTTGAATTATCCGAATCTCAACTTAACACTAAACACTAACGTTAGAGGGAGATGGTAATCTGAATTTAGTTTAACTCAACCCCCCCCCCCTAGGCCCGCTAGCCCAGTTAAAGCCCTGTCCCTAATAGAAGGGAGGTAAATTGTCTGTATAGGACGCAGCTAGATCTAGATATCTGTGCAAAATCGTACTGAAAAAATGTCAACTTCAACGGACCCACTTCCGCTTAAATGTGGACCAAAAGTGAAATGAAAATAACCTAAATAACGCTTCAAAAGAAGGTAACATCGTCTATATTAGACGCAGGCAGATCTAGACCTAGAATCTAGACGGCGAAGGTGGGTTTGAGTTAAAATCAGCTGCTATTAGAATTATTCATGTTTGAATTATTTGGACAAGACTGTACTTACACTTCAGTACTGCATCAAACCCAGAAGGGAACAAAAAGAGAGACTTCAAACTTACTCTTGGCACTCACCCTTTCTTACGAACATTGTTGCTGGAGGAGGCGACGCTTTTCTCTGATCTCGAGTCCGACTCGTCACTTAGTCCATCAACATGGAGACTTGTATCACTGAGAGGACAAAAATCATTCGCATACAAGTCAGGCTGCTGTTTCAGAAACACTGTTATCAAGTCATACAAAATACTGTAAAAAAAAATAACCTCTCTCACTTTGTTATATCCATGCGGCCAGGACTTGCCACAGGACTATTAAGAAAAAAAAATCCCAAGTAACTTGAAAACGCTCTCATCGTATCAATAAAAATTATCAAAATGAGTGACAGACAGTAGACATCCATAGAAGTTAATTTCTTTTGCTCTAGTTTGCAATCAATTTTTAAAAATGCATTCTGTCCATAATTTGTCTTAAGCAAAATATTGATTCAGAATATCAGGAATTAAAAGCCGGTCTTTTGTAGTTTTAAAGTGAATTCAAAACTGAAAAATATAACAAACATCTCCCACATTACGTAACAATGTTATCTTTATACATTTCTAGTATTATTAAATTATCTTTATTAATTCTATATTACATTATCATGTTGCTATATTTCTACATAGCAATATTTATGTTTCTATATATATGAGTATATTTCTATATGACACTATTATGTTTCTATATCGTTCCGAGGGAGATCTCGCCCACCTGCTATATTCCTTCGTTCTCCTCATGATGTGCAGGGCCAGAGGGTTCACACACTTGGGCAGTTTGTCTTCTGCCGTGCTAAGCGGAATCGTCTCCCCTGTGTCCAGATTTCTCACAGTGACAAGTTCCAGAATTTCCTGAATACGGGCAAATTAAAAAAATGTACAAAAATACAGGATTGTTACGAGAGAAATAGTCGTGTGTCTCCTGTTGTCTTGGTTTGTTAGTATGTTTGAGCTGATGCTGATTTGATGAGTTTGTCTCTGCAAGTTTGGGCCATGAGTCTTGACTTGAGCAATTGTGAGTGAACGTTTGTGTGCTCTCTTGGTCGAGCGAAAATTTTATGTATGGTGCAAGAACACCCATAAATAACTTATAGTTTCACCTGCTTCCCAGTAGATTAGGTCTAGATCTAGCCTAAGTTTTGCACTTCATGTGTTCTTTAAGTTATACTTTCTCCTGTTTGCCAGGGCCTAGGCTCTGCATTTCAATTTTTTTTCTGTTTTTTTTTTTAAAGGTGAAGGCCACCTTTTCTCCTAATTCTTTATAGGGTTACACAACTACTGATTGGCTTCATGGCTTATTCTTCACTAGGCCCTCTCGGAACTTCCTGTTACAAGCCATGCTGCTGTGAAGGTGTTGAACTCCACATGGTGATGTTAATATTCATGCTTCAAACTGAAAGTTTATAATCAACAACTGATTTGTATAAATCTGTAAAAAAAAAAAAAAGTACTGTAAGCATTGTTCAAATTTCTTTTGCATTCATGTTTAATTTTCCATAAAGCAAAGTTGTATTTCAAAATTTATTTGATCATAAAAAACTGAGTTTACGTCCATACATTTTACTGTTTTTTTAAAAGATGTGACAGGCAGCAAACATCCCCAAGCATCGTTTACATTTCCAACATTGTGGTCATCATAACTGCCGCATACAAAATCCTTTTCTCTTCGAACTATGCATTAATTCTCAGCTTTGGAAAGCTGTAAAAATTTCTAAAACTTATCGCTTTTATGTTTGTATGTAGAAATATTGGATCTGTTGATAGTTTGATAAAATGATACCGGCAGGAAGAAATAAAAACTTTCAAATTGAGTTCTATCAAAGTAAAAGCTCAATTTTCCTAGATTCATCTCATTAAGACATACTGATATGATTTTCCCGGTAAAGTCAGGTACTTTAATCGTTGATTAAACCTGTAATTGACCAAGTAGCTTCAAGTCAAAGTAGTAAACATAGATACATAACAGCAAGAAAGCAAGATCACCCCACCTCATCAGAGAGCAATCGGCCAGAGTTTGAGCGCGGCCTGCGGTTTGGACTCGCCTCCCTTCCTGAATCTCCAAGTCTTTGCCAGTTTTTTATCTGCATCGACAGCGAGTCCAGATTGTTGCTGTCCATGGTATCAGCACCGAAGCCTGCCGTAGGTTTGGAGCCGGGAGAGAGGTAGACGTGGGAGGAAGCTGACGCTCCCCGCGGCGAACTTCCACCACCGCTACCACCCCCTGACAACGGGATGTTTGGTGCCGACGGCGACTGTGAGCAATCTTCAGCTTCCTGTGATGTCCAGAGATGAGGAGATGAGTAAACATAACAATATACGACAGTTACTTGCGGCAGTTGTTAAGTCCTTGATATTTGAAGTTGATCTGTCTTTAGTTTCAATTACGTACTTTTACAGAAAGTTCTGAAAGATATAAATTCATTTTCTTTTGAAGAAAAAAGATGATCTGGAGCATTTTGCTAGTAATCTTCTAATCTTTTCAGCCTAGACTTCACGATTCCTCTCAAATTTTTTAGCTTTTTATCTCACAAATTTTTTTTCAATCTCTTTCAAAAAAAAACCTCTGCAATATGACCTCTCTTGACCTGAGAAGAACAATTTAGCACTAGCAGGCAGTCCAGTACTCCTTCCTACTCCAGGCTTGGTTTTGATTACCTGTGATGTACAATTAAGAACAATAGACCTGGTTCCCTCATTTTAACCAACCTTCTAGCTCAGTTGCTTTGTAAGACCATGGTTGCTCATCTCGACCACATGTCCATCACAAATAATTATATTCCTTATTGATCTTAAAAGTTATGTGGTCGCAGTAAGCAGGTTGGACTCTACTTTTGAACCCAAAGCCTAAGGACTGTTTAAGGACTGTTAAACTATTTAGCTTTCAACAGATTTTGGTGTAGCTCCAATACTATCTATAAAAAAAAAAAGTCACCTGTGCACAAAAATAAACTACAGCTTCACCCTGTATGTGGAATGCTCAAACTGCGTGAAATCAAACGGGCCTTGCCTCCCCTTACATGTGAATCAGTGACGATGTATCGGCTGCCTTCCAGAACTGTTTTCACATCCAAGGTGTTCTCCCGACCACATCCTCCGAGTTTCGGTGAGGGAGGTTCTCGCCTCAGTAGCATGGAGGAAGTGTCAAACTCAGACTCCGGACTCTCTTGTCTATGGACAGGCAAAGTTGACGGTGCTCCGTGGGCCTTGACAGAGCCAGGGAAGAATATGTCCAACATGTTTCAACATTAATATAAAATGTTTCAAATATGAAATTACTTTTAACGTTTACTGAAAAAAGGCGTTTCTGCACTCAATTTTGGTTTTAAGTTACCACAGTTTTTTGCCTTCCTCAAGTAAGAGCATAAATGCCTTTTTCAAAATGTGAATTGCAAATTTATTCAAGTTCAATCCACATATACGTTTTATTGTTTAAAGGAAATATGAAGACAGTATTATAAAAAGTATTTGTGAAACAATAAAAAAAATTCTTTCCCGATTCTCACTAGAGCCTCTTGTCGGTCTGAGTTGTACAAACAAATGTGTCTCACGTCGCCGGTAAAGTCAGAAATTTCTTTTTTGAGAAAATGCTACTGAAAGGTCTAGATTTTTCTTCTGTTTTTTTCCCTATATTTTAAATCAACAAAAATTTCAATATCTTTTTTTTCGATTATCAATATTTTGAAAATTGTATGGAATTTTTTACTCTTACAAGCTTAGAAAAACATACCAAATTTGAATGTGGAAACTGCCGTGTACGACAAATTCACCCCAGAAAAGAGACAAATAATTCCTCAGTTGTATCATCATTACATGACAGTCGATCTTCACTTCTTATACAATACAATACTTTTCACTATATTTATATGAGCCAGTTAGGCATGATTGATATTGCTATTATAAGAAATATTTTATATAACAAAGCAATCATTGATTTTTCACAAGTATGCTAGTTTCTGTGTAAGTTCTCTTTCCCTGGTATCAAAGCCAACGGTTGTTAAACTTTACAACCTGAGGCTTACACTCTACGCAGTCTGTAAATCAACAAAAGAAAAAAAAACCCACTAATACACTCACAATGTTTCTCAATTTCTTTCTTCTAGGTGGCGCTACAGGTGGCTTCAGTGTTGAAGGTGGCGTTCGCGTCTTGGTGCTCTTCACAATATCAGGCTCAGAGTCTTCATTGACCTGCGTTTGCTGAAGGATTGTGTCGACCACACTGTCCGTGGCCTGGTCCACCGCAGCGGGCAACTTCCTGCCAGACATGAGCAGAGTGAGACTTTTGTTCTGCTTTTCTTTCTCTGGGTACCTGCAATGTGTGGGGAGTATAGACTCTATCAGTGGTAGCTCAAACTCATTTCAAAAACTAGACCCAGCATTCTCTTTAAATAACTAGACCTCAGCTTTTCACAAAATACAGGGTACAAAATATCACATAATACATTTATAGTTAATATATCGATGAAATCCAATGAAACAGTGCTTGATCCCACAAACTCACAGTAGCAGAAATTAGAATACTGTCTTACAAATATATTGTAAAAGATAACATTTAACAAAAACAAGACATACAAATAAAACTAAAAAGAACAGGATATTTATGATGAACTGTTACCGAATTTGTTACGGAATTTGGAGAGTATTATGACTTTTCCTGTTAGAGCGTGTGTTATATTTGCTATCCTGCTAATAAGGAAAAGAATTCTAAAGACAAAACACTATTGTCTCTTGAGTGGATTAAACATAAAAACTGCTAGTGCTATATGAAAAAAAAGCGAGGAACTGAAAAGGGAATAATTATCTTCATTCAGAAATAAATTTTGCTGGGTAGAACAATTCAAGAGACAAAAATGAAATTTGTGTTCATTCTAGTAATTTTCACTGCTGATTTATATTAGATTTCAGAAACTTTAGAAATTGTAATGTAACAAAATGAGAAGATATAATGTTTCAATATGATACTGTTTTTAACAGAGAATAATACCGCAACACTCTTGATGAGCTTTACAAGTATACGTAAAAAATGTCACCTGTAGAGGTTCCTACAACAAAAATCACAAATCCTCTAGGTTTGGAATTGAACAGGCTGCTATAAATGAATTCACTAAATAGGCACAGCAACAAAGCTAAAATCAGCCGATGAGTATAAAGAGTGTAACAAAATGAGTGAGAGGATATTGATATACTGTTTCAATCTCAATTTAAAAAGAAAAATCCATCCCCCACTGCCTGCATCAAATAAAAAATGTAACAAAAGTTGAAAGGTGCGATCCTCAATATTTGCTCTGATTTTATAAATAGAAAATCAGAGTTTTTTTTTTTTAAATTCACTTTTCTTCTTGATTTACTTGAGATTGTACTTAAATCATCAGCCTACCAGTCCATGTTCTGATCCAAGTCATTCAGCTTATCTCCCCCTGCCAAAACAGCGGCACCACCAACAGCTGCGTCTTCAGCAGCATTGACCAGGGAAGCGTCGCGACCCAGTGAGCCTCTCGGAGAATCTCGACCAATCGATGTGCGGGACGTCTGCCTGCCCACGGAAATTCTTCGCCTGCCGCCGTCTAACAGTGAAGAATCAAGAGCCTGGGTAACAGATGACGAAGGGACAGTCATAGCTGCAGCACTTGCAGCGGCAGTTCCCCCAGTCGATTCTATCTGTGTGTCATTCTTAGGCAGATCACCCCAAGAGCCAGACCGCTTCTTGGCATGGTGGCGGTAGGAATGGTTTTGCACGCCATTATTCTCCATCTTTTCAATCGTGTGAGATTTAGGACCGTTTATGTTTGCTGGCCTCAGAGCAGAAAGAGCAAAAGCATTTGAAACATCGCCAGAAGTATTTGGAGAATCTGTTTCCTGCGAGGAATCGATAGACGTCGAAAAACTGAAACTGCCGTCCGTTCCTAGAGCTTGGCGCATTTCCTCCAGCTTCCGGCGGCGTCCCTCTTGCTCCAGATCTTGCTGATCCAATCCCTGAAAAGGACACGAGATTTAAATCAGGGATGGCAAACAGTAAAAAAAAAACTCTCTAAATATCAGTCAAGCATTGCATCTTGAACAGAACAAGTGTCATGGACAAAAGTAATGCAATAAACATTAAATAGATTTGAAAATTCTCTGAGAAAACATAAGGTCTGATATTTGGTCTCTGTTTTAAATATAATCTTGCAAACAGAGTCTCTAACCTTCACCCAGGTTCCAAATCTACATCCTATTCCCAGCCTAAATTTTACCCCTTGCATAAACAGGGCAGCAAGCTAAGGCAACAATGACCACCAGTGAAATCTCAGGTTTTTTTTTAAACCAAAATCAGAAAACAAGCAATCAAACAAAACTTTAGTTTGTATAATAAAATAAAATCTTAATTGATGCTTTGTAAAGGTTAGTTTAATCCCCCTCCTATGCAACTCTATGACATTTTGCAATAACAGTGATTTTTTCCCCACCCAATCTGTACTTTTAGTTTCTGTAATGATGGCAGTTTTTCTTTTTTCCGCACTCGCTCTGTAACACAAGCTCACTGTAACTTGATCTATATCTAAGATACCTTAATAAAGCCAGCACTGACTCGCTTCTGCTGCTGCAGTTGAGCAAGCCGATGTTCCAGCTCTTCATCTTCGTGACGCCTCCTGAACCAGCGGCGGAAAAACAAAGAAGAAAGTACTGGCTAAATCACTGCGGCATATAATGATATATATACTATTCTCAAACTTCTCTGTACAAATGTGGGAGCAGGACATAATTTTCCACATGGGTGCAACAAAAACTTGATAACATTGCATTTATTTCAGAATATTTTTTTTCTGTCTCTTCCTTACTTAGTAAAATTCCTATACACATGGGTATAACATGTACTTTTTAAATAATGAGCTGTAGCATAAATAGGCTCAAGCCTTGTCTCTATTAGAAACCTATTATTGGTAATGAGTAAATACACGGTTACACGCCATAGAAAACCTTCAGGTTTTTAACGATCCAAGATCATTTAAAACACAGGATTAGAAATATGCAAGACAATTTTTTCCATAACTAAAAATAGTGCAAATCAACGCACTGAAAAGTGTATCAGAAGGTAATATAAAGATTATAATACGAGATAATTCTACCTTTCTTCAGCTCTCCTTTTCAACTGAAGAAGTCGTCTTTCTTCTTCTTCTAACTCTGAGAGCTGGGGAAAAAACATTAAAATAAAAATATCAAGCCAAACAAATTTTAAAAAACTAGGATATCTTTAGGGTTTCGTAAAAAAAAACCAAAAAAAACTAACTCTCTAGACTTGATATAACAAACGACTAGTTTGATTATTTTTACTTACACTAAAATAAAAGTTTTTGTATCAATGGGTTAATCCTGCCCCATGCAATCACAGTAAGAATCTTATTACTAGATAAACATAAAACAAATATTATTATTAAGTATTTAAACATGTGCAGCATTAGATTGCAAATTACAGCCACCCCCCTAACTTCCTTACAAATTTATGCACCAAGCAAATCTTGATCATTCGATTCAATCATTTGCAAAGACTGTGTGACAAAATCTATTAGTCTTAAGTAGCTTTGTAAAGGTTTTCTTCAATTTCAACCCCTTTTAAGTGATTTAAAAAAAAAGTCAACAATTTTTGTGCCTTCAAAGATAAGTGTCTGCATATCTAAGAAAAGCTAACTGCAATGGTTTAATCAAAAGAAGATATTTTACAATACAACACTTTAAGTATTTTGTCCAGGATTTACTGACAATAATTATTTCAACAAAATATGATTAGAAGTTTTTATAGTGATTTTCAATGCAGATAAAATATTTTACCTTACCAAGTATTATCATTATGGTAAAAGATGAAAGAAGATATGATATTTTGGGTTGAATCTTTGATAAAAAGCCTTTCTCATTGCTAAACTTAAGATCATTTCATGGTTTTTGTCGACCTCTAGTCTGTGCAGTGTGTTTCAATTAGATGATTTTGTAGACTTATACTTACTGAAGCAGCCGCAGCAGCTTTTGACGCTGACTCTGAAGCAAATGATCTGGAAATGAAAAAGTTACCAAACATGGAAATGGATCATATAATACAATTCTCCTTTTCTCAATCATATATATATGTATACTAACAAACTAAAATTAACACAACATACAAAAGCTGGTTATAGCTTGCAATGCAGAGTTTGGCAATATGTTTGCAAGATTAGTACATTTTTGGATGCATTTCTACAAAACAAATTTATCAATATCATGTAAAAAAATTTGCTTTGTAGATAAATCTTTTTTGTTTTTAAATTAAAAAAAACCATCAGGTTTTAGCAAAACTAACAATATTTTAAAGACAAAAGAGGATCCAAAGAAGGGAAAAGACCTGATTACACTTTTTAGAAGATCTTCGGTGTCATTTAAGTAACTTATCTCTCAAGAGGGCTATTAAAAACTGTAAGACTGTAATTATTTTACATGGGTTTGGAAACAGTTGAATAAATTTACAAATGACAAAAAGTTTTTCATGCATGCTTCTAGATGATATTGGAATGTATATAAACATACAACAGTTGTACTAAAGTCTAGAAAAAAAACTGCGCACTAATTGAGTTAAAATGCGCATACATGTAGATAAAAACATCCTTCAAATTTTTACATGCGCCATTTTACTAGCTGTTTTGATAAGTTCACTTAGTCAAAACACTGTTGTCAGCAAATGTTGCACAGCAATGAGCAAATTTTTGTATTTAATGTAAAAAAAATTTTTTTAAGATAAAATTTAAAGAAAGGTTTCAATATGTTACAACCAATTTAATGATGACCAGAATTAACTTGATTCTGAGTAACTCAGTAAGTAGACCAATAGTGACACCCGCAGCACCTTAGTGAAAGTTTTGGCACTACTTTGTCTTCATCTAGATCTTTAGACAAAACCTCTTTAGTATTTCAGTAACTTAAGTTCTTTTGGATGCCTCAAAAGCTTTGGCAGGAGTGTGGAAACGGGAATTGAAAATGTTAACATTTCAAAGTAAAATGTCTCAAGTATTTATACAAAATAAGTAGCAACAACAGCCACAGTTTCACACAATACACAAAAGTTTCAGTTCATCCTATCAAATCAGCCTGATGTCCAATTTTAGTGATGGGTGGGACACCGATTTTATCAACCTGGCAGTCTGCCACTATCACACTATCAGTATCACTTTGTCATAAGTCTACAATGTGTTTGAATTCTGGTCCAAAATATTTTTGTGGGACATTGTTTTAAGAGAAAGATAGATAGGTCTAGACTCTAGAATTACTTCATAACGTACGTTGAAGGTGTTTCATCTGCTGCATCATAGAAATCGTCATGGTCACTCCCCGAGGACATGGTTGCATAGACTCAAGTCAGTAGAGAGCAGAATCTGGCTCCAGGCGAGCAGAGGGTTTGTAACACTTTACCCTTTCAGAGACATTCATAGAGATAGGTGTCCATCATCAATTTCAAGAAAATATTTGCAAGCTTTAAAACTAGACTTGATCCTACATAGAACACCTAAAATTAGTTACGAAGATATCAATGTTTACAATCGGAAACGAAACTGCCTACAAGACGCCATATTGCAACTTTGTTGTAATTGCCAGGTGTAATGGGTATCCTTAGTTGGCACCAGCAATGCCAGTTTGTCATTTTTAGCGTAGGCCGTCCTTGGGTGGGCCAAAGACTTGGCAAAGAGGTAACCGTAATGGGTTGATTGCATGAAGGCACAGACCTCAACCTATAAATAGCTAGACCGCTCGCAGAGGGCGAAAAAGCGGGCCGGCAAGAAGCCATACCAACTTGTGTCAAGTCGGTACCGGATGCAGAATGTAGGCGTCGTCGGAGCTCTTCCACTCCTATTCAAAGCGTTTAAAAAAAACACAACAAGACGATACACTGGTCATCATGGTGCACACC
>BMAT01000284.1:61229-71450 GCA_019649035.1 Elysia marginata
CAAAATATTTTGTTTTTCTTTTTCGTTTTGTTGTAATAATTATATGTACATATACCTGCAGGATGAGCAAGAGAAGCTGTTGAAATGGACTCTGAGTATTCTACACAACTGTGGCTCTCTTGAGGAAAATGTTCCGAGGCTTAGAGACCTCAATATCATTCCTGTAAGTTTATCATCTATAAACATTACCGTAAATCTATCCCTTACATTGATTTTTAATTTATGCTGGAAGATTTGGATAAAAACTCAAATTCTAGACGAAGCAGAATGGTTCATACTAGCCTGTTATGATAACTCAGAAAATATATTTAAAAAATTTGTATTTACATATAGCATACTGTCTAACTGATTAAGGAAAAAAAAAATAAAACTAGAGATAGAAATAATCAACTGCACAAGGGTTACAGTACCAACCACTTATGCCCATGTTTACACTGTGAGTGTGAATGTCAAAATCGATTGAAAATTCAAACAAGCACAAACTGCAGATTATAATTTGGTTTCTTTTTTTACCACAGCGTAGGTATTGAGGCAAGTGAGGAGCATTCTTGAGCTGTGAGCGGTCAGGATGGGAGGAATCAGTAAACTGATTGAGTCCCATGAGCCACTCACAGTGGCTCGGCTGTCAACAGTAGAGTCCCGGGAGCCACTGCCACCGGCTTAATCTAAATTTAGATCTAAGGACTAGGCATAAATTATCATAATTTTTATTGAATCACAAACAGTTTGATATTTAACATAATGGCCTAGTTGGATAATTCTTAGCTGCTTTGAACTCTAAAAACAAAACTAGCATTGCGTAGTATAGTGCAGGGGTGGAACCGGCTGAAGTTTTGCCTGATTTTTTTTTTGTGGGTTTTTTTTTATTGCATTTGTGTCTACTTTTACTCATGATGATTTCCAAAAGCAAAAAAGTTCAGGGTTTTTTTTTTCCCCTATCTGGTTCCACCACTGAAATTGGGTTCAACTTCAAATATAATGAGAAATAGAAGTGGTTTGGCACCTTGGGACTCAATCAGTTAAGCATACTTCACATTTTACACTGTCAGCTTTGCAGAATTCAAACCTGGATAGTTTGAATGTTTGCTTCATTTTATCATATTTTTTTTTAGATTCTTAACCTTTCCTTTATAACGTTTTGGAGAATTCGGAGTCAATTTTTGTACCCCCGGGATTTGAAATGGATTTTAAACTGGACTGTACTTTTCTGCGGCATGTGTTGTTTCAATCTATCTCACTCTGCTCCACAGCTTCTTTTGTCTTACATAGACTCACCCCTGGCTGCCATACGGTTATCCAGCATTGCAACGCTAGCCGATATAGTGAACGAGTCCGAGGCAGAGCTGTTGAGCCTCCGCCCGCGCATCTTCTCCTTCATCCTCCAAAAGGTGGAACGAGCTCTCAAAGTGGAGAACCACCGCGATGTGGGCTGGTCTGTAGAGGAACTCTTACGAGGTCAGGGTTTTATGTCCCTTAAATAAGTACCCATCCTGGCATGCATTTTACAATAAGTCATTATTTTTTTTTCCATCCCTTTGCCTCTTTTATGTCAACGGGTTATGACCCACATCACTTTTAAGTTGTGAAAATTTGTGATTCATATTTTATTTAATAGTTTTTAAAGTACAGATGCATAGTGACTTATGTCAAAATTCAACTTTAAATTTCTATTGTTTTGCTGAGCTTTCAAATGTTTTTGTTGTTTGTTGTTTGTTTTTTTTATTTGCTTTTTACATCTGTGATGTTCAATTTCGTACCTTCCTGCACAGCTCAATTAATTTTTTCTTTCTAATGTGACATATATGTCTCTTTTTTTTATTTTTTCTTATAAATCTTACCCAGCTGTGAGACAACTTGCCCGAAATGATGCCAACAAAGCTATACTTGTTGACAAAGGGTGTCTGCCCGTTCTTCTGGAGTCAATCCAAGTTGGAAACAATGCAGAGCTCCAAGGTAAACTCACTCTGAAAAAAAAAACGTAATTCTGTTCAACATAAATACAAGATACGGAAACTGCGAAAAAAGATTTAGGGCAAATATAAAGAAAACTTATACCCCTGAGACAAAAATATCTCACTAAGATCATTTTCCAGCCCCTTTTTTTTTTTAATTTCAGGTTTCAATTCAGTCAAAAATTCCTGATAAAGTTGTAGACTTAACAACTTTCTGCCAACATTCAAACCCTAAGACTAAGAATCAAAGCAGACCAAACTGTATTGTGTATAAGGTTTTCAAGTATCAAGGGTTCACATATTCAGCTGGTCTTTGCTTTTGTTTTTGCTCGTTTTAAGAAGCTGTCTTGCAGGACAGTATAATTATGTGGAACGACATTGTTCTCAAGATGTTGTAGTCATTTTATTTCCGTGTGGAAGAAATTTAGTCATGCGTATTTCCTTAGTTTTCTTCTCTTTGTGTATTAGGTGGTCTGTGTGGACCCCAGTCATGCCAAATCAGACTATTTGAGGTTCATACCATGGGACTCGAACCTTAACCATCCAAATGAGATGAAATTTTATACGGGTGGTCAAGGGCCCGTATTAGAAAGATGGATTAAATCCCGTGGAAAAATGTTTTAAAAAAATTAAAATTTTACGACCAAAAATCTGAAGGCTGGGTTCCGCTTGAACTCCAAATAGCCAGATAGGGTTAATATGTTGCCAGCTATTACCATAATGACATTTGTAATGAAAATGCCATAGCGTGATAATGCAAATGCATATATGTCTTTCTTTCTACCCACAGAGGCGCTGGATTGTTTGTGGAATTTGTCCTTTGACGACAGCAACAAACAAAAGATCGTGGATGAGCCTGGCCTTGTGCAAGCAGTTTGTGATAAATATCACGCCGCAACGGGCAGGGTAGGCCACTCTTGTCACGGCATCCTGTGGTCACTAAGAGAAGTCTTATTAGAGAGAGACGAACTCAAAGCCGTGGGTAAGTTGCGTGTAAGGTCCAGATGATGTATGAGTAGCTACTTCCTCTCTATGGATGAAACAACGAAAATTTTATTTTTTTTATATCATTCGTGAGAGAAATTTTAATGCTGTTACTTCTTCTTGTAAAAAAAAAACCCACGCTCACACACACAACACCTAGAATCTGTTTATAGGTGGATTAAAGAGCACTGCATTTAAAATTCCTTTAGGACTAAATAAAATGAATAAAGAAAGAATTCTTTAAAGGTGGTGTTCATTTTTTGTTTGTAGATGATTGTTCACTTTCTTCTGTTTTGTGTTTTAGCTGCTTTGATCTGTGCACTGTAATAATGCTAAAATATAATACCTGAATTAAAATTTTTTTTTGTTTTGTTTAGAAAGGAAAGGAGATGGGTGTTGCTGGTTTATTCAGTAACTTATTCTCAAAAGTTTATTGAAAAAGTAGCCTACAAGTTTGTATAACTACCTTTTTTGTTTTCTTCAAATAAATATTGCTTTTTAAAAATTTTTTCACTCACTAGCCATCAGGCATAAATATGTGGGATCTTTTTCTTTAATAGTGCCCTTTATTTCTACTGGTTCTGAACGGTAGACCTTTTTTTTTAAGCAAGTCCTTTCCATATGCTTGTGTTTCAGCTACAGAGATCTTGAGCTTAAAAAGCCAAGCCACGCCCAAAGTTGAGTATAAAGCTGTCGTTGAAGATGTGGATGAGATGTCCTCAGGCGTGCAGTATCAAGGTGACTTGAGTTCTGTTCTTTTGTCATCTACATTGTTTATTTTAACAAGTCCTATTGACTGATGCGTGTAGCATTTTGTATTGGATCTTTCTCTGCCTTAAAACTTTTTCAAAGTTATCTATAGGTCTATGAAAACAGGTGCGAAATATCCTGTCTGAGACAAGAAATGTGATAAGACCGCAAATTATTGTTCCCATGTCGAAAACTTTTTCTTTGCTGGCAAGAATGATAATTTTGTGCTCTATTCTCATTCCCAATATTTAGCATAAAAAAGAACAGGAATATGAACTTGTAGGTCTATATGAAGGCACAGATTCAGACTTTAAAACCTTCCATTTGTATTACTGCTGAATCAGGGACAGAAATTACTGAACTACATGAACTCTTTAGAAAAGCAACATTAGGGAGCGGGATGTCTCGTGCTTTAACCTTTTCAAGCCGCACGGCTTGAGCTCCTTCTCTTCCGTGTGACCGTTGTGTTTTGCCTATGACTATTCCTGATGAGTGCACAGATTCTAGGTGCATTTGAGGGGGTCTTAATCGGGGGTTTCCATCCACTGTACTTGTGTAGTCCTCATGACGCTAGACTGAACTTCCTCTGCCAGGTCATCTTATGATCAGCTACCAGTGGGCAAACCAGGAAGCGATCAAAAGAATCTGTGCTGAGCTGCGAACTCACGGAATACCAGTATGGATAGACATCGACTACATGGGCGGCTCGACTTTACAGGTGATAATATAATAAGCATGGAGAATAATTTGTTAGGTTTGTTTACTTACAAATTTATATTATCTCAAAAATATTATCATGCAAATAGAACTTAAGTATGTATGCATTTTTATAAATATATTTATAATTGATGATTGGCTTCAATCAAACTACATATCATGAAATCTGTTTATTGGAGGGCTCCGAGTAGATGTACATTGCAAAAATTGCAAGCACTTATCTCAGGCAATAATTTGAGCTTTGGAAAAATAAAAATCGGTGAAGGCAACGAAATAAACAATATGTAAGCCAGATTTTTTTTGCAGTTTTTTTTTTATGAATATTTTTGTCTTGATTGAGGTTACCATGTTTGAGGCTACAGGAGAAAATCATTTACCCCCAGAAAATGTTATTTTGCTTTATTGGGTTTGAAATTTTCTCACAGTGTAAAAAAAAATATTTGCTACATTTGAATGAAGTGAAAAAAATAACACATGTCTATCTTTTAAATTACGAATACAGTTATTCATTTTTGTGCCTTGAAAATCTAGTATAGGTCCAATTTTTAAAGTGCTTTCCCATGTTACGTTATAGATCCTCAATTTTTGTCTGATAGAGGTTTAATTTTCCTGAACTCACGTTATTCTTTAGGCTATGGCCCAGGCCGTGGAAGACTCTTTTGCTGTGATCATTGCCATGTCTCAGAAGTATAAAGACAGCCCAAACACCAGAGCAGGTAAGTTGAAACCTTATAGATTTCAGTGAAAAGATATCAACCTCAGTGCTATCTTATTCAAACTACAATGTTGGCATATTATAATATTGGAATCAGTCAGTCCACTCGGAAGAGGGGAAACAAATCTTTACTTTGATCATGAATCTTAAGCAAATAAGCCCTCTAACCCTTACCCTAGCCCTATACACACATTTCAAATGGCTGAGTTTTACTGTGCACACTTAAACTTAACTCTTTAACCATGTAATTATCTCATACTTCTGAGCGTAATTTTTCTAGGTCTAGACCTAGCCTAGATCTACATATGCGGTCGTAACTTCTAGGTCGCTGCAAAAATCGCTAAAAGAGTTAAATATAGCTTCTCTTGGAAGTTCAATCTACTATAATTAACATCCAGGGTCAAGTTATTTCATAGTTTTATTCGTACATCGTCTTTCTCCCCTTTTTAGTTATGACTATTCATTGGACGCTGGCAGCATCCATCCGTGTATATAAAATGGTGCACCGCATGTTGACAGCGTCCGGCCATTGTTATAGAGTTAAAATGGCTCAAGCTCAAAATTAGAAAAATTGTAGATAAAGCAAGCTAGAGCCAAGGTTGCGAAATTTCTGTAAAGACTTGAAATACTGGGGTTTTTTTTTAAGTTTGAAAAGTTGAATCCAGTTTTGAGTCATCTAGTTATAGAGAAATATCAATTCTAGGAACTGGTCAATTAAAGGTCTTGATGTCTTTGAGCAAGCTTTGGAAGGTGGGGGGGGGGGGGGCCCGGGAAATTTCATCCATTTCATAACTAAATGCTACAACACTGTCGACCATACAGTCAGTCCTTCTCATTATCGAAAGTCTTCATATCTTTTCACAAAATATTAATAATTTTATGAAAATTTTATTTAGTAATGGAAGCTTTTAAAAAGAAATGCCTTGTTGTTCAAAACAGCAAAATTTGCAAATGTGTATATTGTGACATCCAACTTATTCGCCCTGGCCACAAGACATATTACCATTACTCACTCTTTTTAAGATACAGGGATGTCAAAGTTCAGGTTTTTCAGGTTATATCCAGTTTTTCAATCCAATTATTGGCTTTTGCACAACCTGTGTCTACGGCACTTGTTCTATTTGAGATATTCATTTTCAAGTTATTTTTCAAAAACCATTTGGCACATTTTTAGATAGCAAAGTAATTAATAAGAATCCTGAAAAGTTTGGTTTTACCCTAGTTCTCAATATTTTTTTTTCACCCCCGTCAATGCTGTTAAATCCGCAGAGGCAGAGTACACCTTCCAGCAACGCAAGCCGATTATCCCCCTCATCATGCAGAATGGCTACCGTCCCGACGGGTGGCTGGGCCTGATTCTAGGCTCCAAGCTCTATTACGACTTCAGCGGAAAATACTCGTTTGAGTCCAGAATGGATGGTCTCCTCAAGGCTATTCTCACCGTGGCAAAGAGGGGAGGAGGCGATGCCATAGATGGGGTTGATCAGGTATCAGCTTTTGAAATAGTCACATATAGTGCTTACTGAAAGGGTTTGAAGGTTTGCTACCAAGAATACTGATCAGGGGGCCGGTGTAGTGGATAAATAGACCTGCTAAGAAAAGATGTTAATGAAGAACTAACATGATTTGGAGGCCAGTAGCAAAGAACTCAAATGCAAAGCTTGTAAGAATACAACAGTTTGAATAATGTTTGCTCAAACTATACTTTACCGATATGGTGTCTGGGCAAAAGGCCACAAACTTCATTTTTACACATAGTTACCATACATTATAGTTTCCATTCAAATCGATATTTAAAGTGCTTGGTTCTGTTGGACCAATGTAGCCTATACGGCTGTAACTTCGCAAAATCATTCTTGGCTTTATACATAAGATAGGAAATGAAAAAGAAAATCAAAATTTTGCCAAGTTTTGAAATGGACATGTCTCGTTTTGCCCTAAAGCCTTTCATAGTACTGCTGGGGACAATCAAAGTGCAGTATTAGCAGTGAAACATTTATGGGAGATACTGCACTGTGATTATCCCTGGCAGAGTACTACTGTAAGACCTCATTTCACTCAGGCAGGGTAGTTATATTAGGGTGTAACAGCAGGAATAGTTACCTTCTAACAGAAAACTTTTTTTCTCTCTCTCTTGAACCGACCAGCCTCTGGTCGCCACAAGGGCTGGGGCAGCAACCTTGACCTCTCCGTCAGTGCTAACTCCGCCTGCCCCTCTAGGCCGTGCTCCAGTGTTGCCAAGACAACCAGCATCAGCTGTCAATGAGCAGAAGATCAGGAGCTGGGGCAAGGACAATGTGAACACCTGGCTTGCCAAGTTCCAGTTGGAAGGGTATGTGGGTGAATTACAAAATGTCTCACAGCTTGAACACCAGCTAGGTTATCAGGCCCTAACAATGAATGAAAAAAAAAAACATAGCAAAATAATGAAACTCAAAATTTGCAATAGTTTATTTTAACCTTGCAACTTTACATTATGTTTATGTATATCATGGCTTTGTCCCTTTGACCTTTCACTAGGTTTTTTGAGTATTTTTCTGTTTTAATTTTAAACCAAAGCCTCATGAAGTCATTTTCTTTAGCATGGTTAGATTTTTGTGTTAAAATGCAATAATGTATTATTGTAAACTTCAAGTTTGTAGGGCAATTTGTCTTTAAATGTTATGTAAAATATAGTTATGCATTTAAGATGTAACTAAGTTATCACAACAGCTAATTCAGTTTTGAATTTTTTCTATAAGTGAAAAAATTATTAAGGAATCAATCTCCATTAAAATTTTTTTTTTCATTTTGTATTTAGCAAAATCTTTCACTTACAAAGATGTTGACAATAGTGCATTTATTTTTCACTTGATAATTTTTTTTTCAATCATACAGTTCAAGCCTGAAAGATTTGAGTGGAGAGGAAATAGTCTTTATGCACAATTTGAAATATGAGGTAATTATTACTTCCTTTTTGCTTATAATAATTGCTTATCAATGCCTTGCAGTCTACAAGTAGCCTGAAATGTTTAAGACAGGGATGCACGTTTTCCAAAATAAAATCAGATTCATTCTAATTTTTTTTTACCTGATCTGATTTTTCCTTATTTTTGTATATTTTGCATCTATAAGAGTAAGACAATAGCTTTATGATAGAGTAGCTAAATTGGGCTTAAGATAAACAAAGGCGATCGCTTAATGTTAATCTCAGGGAAGTGGTCAAAAAGTTCATTAAAAAAAATTATGTCATACACAAAAGATCAGGTTTATTGCCCTTAAACAATTTTCTGTACTATTACCAGTGATAACACCGTCCTCTCGCACCCAAACCGTTATTTTTTTTAAAGACTAACACAATAATGCTGTGAGGAAAAACATGTCTGTGTGGGTTAGGAGGGGGAGGGGTGTTAAGCATGATTTATAATAAAAGAACTGCTAGGGAACAGAAAGAAAACCTGCTGCAGGCCAAAATCTAGAAGATAAAAGAGAATTGAGATTTGTTAACTTAAAATTTAACTTTCCAATGCTGACTTCTGTCGTATTTTTCTTCAGGCTCCAGAATTTTTCTACAACTGTCTTGATAAAAAGTTGAATGTGACATCTTTACTGGACCTAGCAAATGCTTCAAAGGCATTTGAGGATCTTTCAACGCAGGCTTAAAATTTGCAAGCTTATATTTGTTGTTTTTATGAAGAATTTTATCTGTACAGTGAAGTCCTGTTAAGATACACCCCTCTGGACCCGACTAAAAAGTATGTTTTATCCAAGGTTTATATTGAGCAGTAACGTTATTGAGAAACAGTTATAAGGGACCAAAAGTTAAGCTTATATTAACTGAAAATTAATCTTAAACAGGGTTTATCTTAACAGGACTCCACTGTAACATATTGTGGTCATCATTAAGCTCAGGTAGGGGTGTGGGGGGGGGGGAGGGCCACAGCTTTTGCGTATTGAATCGGAAGCATAATTTATCAGTGATGCAGAGAGCAAATTCATGGCATCTCTTTGTCTTCATGCCTTTTAATTTATAAAAGTAACAACTTGTTTTATATGAGAGCTGTAATCTTTGATAATATTCATGTGACCTTGACAACATATTTGGTAAATCAAAGAATCTTTCGGTCTTGGATCTTATCTTAAAGATGCGTTCCTGAGGAATAAATTACTGACAAATATTTTCAAGCTTCTTTTTTTTTACATGGTCAATATTTTTTTATTTTTGCTTGCCAATAACTTACAAATGAGGAGCTGTAAATTACAGTTATTATGGGTCTTTTAAGAACACATACACAGTCAAGTTTGCTTAAGTCTAAGATGCTTAATTTGATTTTTAGTTAAATCACTTTATTTTCTTTTTTTTTATGTGACCCATGGGAACTATTGCTATAAATGTAAGGACTTAAACTGATATGTTTCACAAAAGTCAGTGTTGTTGGTTATATCCCTTGGAGAACGACTTCAGCAGAGTTGACTTAAATATGTTTAGTTTCTACTTCATCCCTCTTAAAATTATCACATTTAAATTGATGCCCAGTTGCCTCCTCCATTTTTTCTTGCTTTTTTTTTCATTATTTATTTGGATACATTTTTTAAAGACAGTCACTTATTGCTTTGGTTGTATTGACAAGAGAATGTCTTTCTGTTTTCTGGGGGCCTAGATAGTTGGTAGTGGCTTCGCTCCGTGGCCAAGAGGTCGCAGGTTCGAAACACAGCCGAGCACAGTCCGGGCCCCTACTGGTTGGGTCGGTGTCAGTATAATGTGACCGGCTGAGGCTAAGTCATGGTATCCCCGCTAGTGTCTGAGTGGCAGCCCGTAAATTGTCATTGGGACCCAAGCCCTGAGAGCACCTTTGAAGTGGAATTGGGCTTGTAAAAATACCCTTCAATCAATCAATCAATTCTGTTTTCTGAGTATAGATGTTTTCTGGGTATATATACTTTTTGTAATATTTTGTTGTTGTTGTTACTTTACCTATTTTTTTTTCTAAATAATAATTCCGGCTGTACTACTTACTTATTAAAATTGTGTTTATGCTTTATATTAAAGCATGCTACTTTATATGAACAAATATGATCTCTTTATATTTTTATGCAAATGTTATTTTTTTTTTTTTTTTTTTT
>BMAT01000285.1:15614-28621 GCA_019649035.1 Elysia marginata
TAGGTTAGATACTCCACAAGGCCCATCAACGCCCTTCTCCTTCCCTGCACACCTCCACCCCCCATGCTTAGCTTTGACCTACTCAAATGTCTTGGTGATGAAAAGACATGCTTCAATCAATGCCAACATTTGCTTGTCTTTGCTTGGTATAGTTATGGGGAAAAGGGTACAAAATCTTGAAAATTTGATCTTCTTGCTCAGCTCTCTTGAGGCAAAGGCGATTTGTGGATGTGAACATCAATATCTCGTAAAACCATCAAACTTAGGCTTCAGTAAATAATCATGCTAAATTATTGTCCTTAAATTTTTCAATTATACTTTGCCAATGATCCCAAATGTAAGTGATAGCATTGGTAGTAGCAGTTGAAGTGGTATCATATGATGTCGTCATATATAACGACTGGTCGAAGTAAAATACAAGGCCTACTTTCTGTAAAATGTATTTGAGCGCCTTCATCAACACAAACTTTTCAGAAGTTTTGTGCACTGCCTTTATTTATTGGGTAAAGAATAGGTGAGTGGTGGCCTAATGGACTTTTCTAATATATTATTTCTCACAGATGACCGAGAAAGGTATTGAGATTATTGCCGAGGAGGAGAGGACGCTGACGGAAGATGAGGCAAGAGAGATGTACTCTGAGCTGCAAGAGGAGGTAATAATTAGACCATCGCAGATTTTAGCATCAATTTAGACGTAATTACCACTCTACAGTAAAATCTGGGTTCAAATTGTAATGATTATTATTATTCTTATGACTCTGTGACTTTATGGCCACCTCTTTTCCTGACTAAATACAGGAAATCCGGTGATCACTAAAAATTTATATGTAGCATAAAAAATCAGCTAACTTACACACGATTGAAAAAAAAATTCTTTTTATTAAGAGGGAAGATAAAATGGTGGCTTGTGATCAAATGAATGTTTCCAACACTTGAAATAATATAAATGGGTGTACATATAGTCACAAATGTAAATCATTTGCTGCCATTTGTCGCAGGAGTATTTCGACGAGCTGATCAAGTTCATCACGTCTGGCCCATCACATCTTTTGGTGCTGACACGGGGAACAACAGGGGAGACAATTGTCAAGGACTGGCGAGACATGATCGGTCCAACCAACGTAGAAGAGGCGAAATCTGAGGCTCCAGACAGGTAGGTTTTCTACTAAAACATGTATAAATAATGAAACTTGTATTAATAGTAAAACATGTATTATAATAATAAGACATATAAAAATAGTAAGGAGTTTTATTTATAATCAAGAAAAAAAAGGAGGAAGATAGAGAGACAGACAAACAGACAAACTGATAGACAGAAAGGAAGAGATGTAAAGAGAGTCAAAATGAGACAGAGAGGTAGGCAGAGATAGAAATGAAGGGAGACAGGGAGAGTTGGACAAGAGAGACAGACAGGGAGAGACAGGTAGGAAGGAGGAAGGATACATACAGAAGGAGAATCATCATCTGATTTACTTGGATGAGCGTGGCTTAGTAGCATTTTAAACCCATAACTCAAAGGTTGCAGGTTTTTTATCCTGAATGCTGTGTTGTCTTGGTGCTGATATGCATTTTACCCTCCTTTCAATTACAAAAGCATATGTCAAATGTCTTTGTGGCCTAATGTTGTACATGCATAACATTTTATTTTTAAAGTTTTTCCACAAAAAAGTTCAACAAATTTTTCTAAGTATTAAAAAATAAGATGGAGATAATTCCTAGCGATGGTTATGGCTCAATTTTTAGGATATCTTACTCAACGTGATGTCAGTAGGGAACAATTTAACTTAAGTAAATATTTTAGGAGCTAAGGTTAATAAAAATTTATACAGTACTGGTAATTACTTTAAAAAATTGATGTAAAATTACCTCAGTATTTTTATCTGTGTCCTCATCTTAGCTTGAGAGCCAAATATGGTGAGAAGGGTTATATGAATGCACTTCATGGATCTTCATCTTCAGACGCAGCGGCAAAGTAAGTTGCGTTCAATTTGTTTTACGATCATGCTTATCTATAGATTTTTAAGAGTACTGTAGAAAAGGAGTTTTAATAATATTTGTACCTTTTTATCATTACCAGTAAGCACCTACACTGTTTGTGTCTCAAGATTATAAATATAAGCCAAATTCTGTATGTTTCATATTTCAAACAAATCATTGTTGTTAAAAAGAAACTTTCAAACTTTAAAATATCATTACTTTTTGAAAAGACAGGTTTTTGCAATACGCATACATGTATTGCCAACAGATGCTCCATTTGGACATGTATGACAAAATAATCTTTTTTTTTGTTTCAATGCCTATGTTTGGATTTAACCCCTTCACTACAGAGGAATTTGTCTGCCGGTACCATTGAAAATTTAAGAAACAATAGTAACACTAAATACATCTCAATATCTGATTTTTAATTAGCACAGGGAATATAATCTGTACTGCTTACTATGGGTATATATGTTTTGCATGGTCATATGATTTTGACGGTTCATGAGACTTGAAAAACAATAATTTTATACCCTGAGTCTGACTCAAGGTGTAGGCAGTGAAGGGGTTAATAGTGATTTTTTTTTAAAATTTTTTCTCTTTATATTTAATTTATTTAGTTTATCTTCATTTAGTAAAATGCCTTTGATGCTTATCTTCCAGAGAATTGGCCTTCTTTTTCCCCAACCTGGCAATACCGACATACCAAAAAAAGAAGGAGAACATACAGAGGACATTAGCCCTAGTTCGGCCTCAAGCTTTCGCAGACAAAAAAGGTATGGCTGGGCCTGTCAACGCTCTCTTGCTTTTTTGTCTTTTTATTTTAAGAAGAGTGAAAGCAGCTTGTTTGAAGTCAATTAGCTATGAGACTCTTTATGTTGTTGGAATATGACGAGCCAGCTAGTCTCAGACTCCAAACAGAGATGTAGCCTATGGAATAGTTTTTCTTTTGAGTGTATGCAAAGGTGGGGTGAGAGAGGAAGGCGCTATTCTGTAACAGAACAGAGCAATGGCTTTTTAAATAAAATTGATTTTTATAGTATAATTGGACCATCATAATTTTTCTTTCATGTCAAGAAGTTTGAACAGTAAGGTTTGCACTGTATAAATCTTTTTAGGAGTTTTCATCTACTTTGATTAAAACCCAAACTTCCTTTTTTCCCTTTTTTGTTTTGTTTTTGTTTTACCTATTCAAAATAATTATCTGTTATCTTCACTTAGACGAGATACTTGCCAAGATCAACGAGGCTGGCTTCAAGATTGCCATGTACAAAGAGATCGAGCTCACAAGAGAACAAGCAGCAGATTTTTACAAAGAGCATGAACAGTTCCCGTACTACGAGCAGCTGGTGGAGACTATGTCAAGGTCAGTGAATGCTGTGAGAAATCAGTGCAATCTGATATGGAGTCTTTTAAATATTTCTTTGAAGAATATGACCCTTAATTTTTTTTTTTAGTGTCTTACGTCCAGGGCAAATGATTCGGAAGGTGGAAATCTCTATTTTGAGGTTTACGGGTTTATTTTTTTCTTTTTCTCTATATTTTGAATCAACAATAGTTTTAATATCTTTCCACAAATATTTATAGTTTATATGAAACTTTTAGTGTTTGGATGCTTCAAAAAATGTCTTGTTCAAAATAGCAACTCATTAAAGGTAAAATTTGAGACAGCCGACTCATTCATCCTTGACGTGAAACATATACTTAATATATCTGTCTCAAAGCCAGTCCCAATGAGATGTAGGTTTAATTTGAATTTGAAAACCAACCTCTTAGTTTAAAGTGATTTTTTTTTTATTTCTTTTATGATTTTGAATCTTCATAAACAACTTTAATAAAAAGGTAAGATAAGCTTTGTTCAAAATTGTCAGCATCTCAGAGCTTTGCGTTTTATGAATTTGGAAAAAAATTAGTCTAGTTAGTCATAGAAGACTATTTGTGTTAAATCTAAAGCAATCTTGTTATCTATTTTATAAACAATATCTATTTACATCATTACGTATGCACTTTGTTTCACTCAGTGGCCCACTACTTGCTCTGGGTCTTGCTAGAGACGAAGCTATCTCAGCGTGGAGAGACATGCTTGGACCTGCTAACATCGATGATGCACAGGAAACAGCACCAGATAGGTAGGCAGATGGAGGCAGTATACCTTGATAATTCAAATTTTAGATCCTCTCCCAATAATTACAGGACTAAAGCAATCACTGGATGCAACAAAATACACAAAGAATATGGTTGAGTTAACTAACAGTATTGATGCGGAAAATTTTTTTTTTAAACTGAAATTCTCCGGGCTTGGGTGTTTCTTCTTTTTCACCAACATTATGCATTTGAGAGACATGTCTGTAACTCTTTTGAGAGTTGACTATAAATACAATTTTTGTTGCCTTGCAGTTTACGAGCTCAGTACCCAGGAGATGCCGGTATCAACATGTTCCACGGCTCTGACAGCGAGGAGGCAGCTAAGAAGGAGCTCAATTATTTCTTCCCTGTGGAGCAAACGGTGGCTGTGATCAAGCCTGATGCTATGGGTACCAAAGGTGAGATAATTATGCCAAAATAATAGACACTGGTCATTTATGAGAAAGCAAACATACCTTCAAATGTTTACCTAGTTAAATATAAAGAATAGTTAGTTATTATCATGGTGTGTATGTGTTTGGCTGTCCCTTAATCAAAGTGCATGTAAATGAAACATTTCAAGTTTTTTCTTCTTGTTGAAGTATAGATATATAAAAAAAAAAATTCTAGGCTGAAAAATGTTCTCAATTTTAGTTTCTATCATATTAGCTTTAAAATTTAAGAAAGATAAATACTTTTTAACTGGATTATGTAAAATAATGGAAGATATTTTAATAAGTAAATTCTTTTAACATGTCTCGAGTCCCAGGGTCATTGAGTTAGAACTCAGATATTAAGTTTTTGAGAAATTGCAATGTAAAAGTCTACTTTTTCTTTCTTTTCTCTATATTTTAAATCAACAAAAACTTTCATATCATTTCACCAAATAATGATAATTGTATGAAATCTTTGACATGTGAAAGCTTAGAAAAAATGTCTTGTTCAAACAGCAACTTCTTTAAAGGTAAAATTTGCAATATCAGACTGGACGTAAGACATATTAACACTTAATTTAAAATGATAAGATACACAGCAGTTAAGAGGAAAAGATACCAGAAGACAGGAGTTTTATAGAAGACTATCTTGTGTTAGAAAGTACCAGCCATCAGAATTAGTTCTAAGGCAAAACATCAGTAATGATTTGTAAGTTATAATTTTCAATGCCCGTCTCCATATATTACGTAACTGTCTTTTCACATTTCCAGATGCCATTATTGACAAAATCCACGAGGCTGGATTTAAGATAGCAGCTCGTAAAGAGACAGTCATCACACAGGACATTGCTGAAATTTTGTACCCTCACTGCAAGGACAAGGAGTATTACGACGATCTTGTTACCTCTATGACAAGGTAAATCAGTTGATAGAAGAAGAAACTTTAAGTTTTGAAAGTTTATATGAATGTCTTTAAAAGTAGCAACACATTTCATCCTTCATTCTTGTTTTGAAGATAATGAGCCATAAGTATTTCTGACTAATGACTAAATGCTATGTCGCATTAAAAAAATTTTTCTAAGTACTCAATCTTTATAAAGGTGTAACAAGTCTAGAATATTTATGTCTAGCAACTACAAATGTAGGAAATTGAAAATTTCAACACATGAGAGAATACCTTTTTTATAATTATTCATCCTTTTCTCAATATTTTAAACCTACCAAAAGTTTAATTTCCAAAAAGAAAATAACAAATTCATGCAATTTTTTGACTTTCAGAAATTCAGAAAAATGCATTGTTCAAAATACAGACACCTTTTAATACGAACATTGCAGAATTTGACTCATTTAATATGGAATTGAGTCATGAATAATTAAAGAAATGAGAAAAAAACAAACAGAACTGGTCATAGCAGATGGCAGGTTCTTTATTCTCACTTCTTACACCCACAAAGTAATAACATATGCAGTTTATAAGTTTTTGTTGACACCAAGTCTTGTTGATTGTAGTACCATATGTTATGTTTTTGGTGTATCACCTCAGTGGGCCTACAATGTTCATGGTTTTGTCACGAGAAGATGCTGTTGAAGGCTGGAGGCGAGAGCTTGGAGAAACAGATCCAGAACAAGCAAAGGCCAACAACCCGGTCTCGTAAGTTCTCTGAGTTATATTTTCCTGTGTCAATACTGGTTGTGGGAGAGATGCCCAAAAAAAAATGGAAATAGAAAAAAAGCCAAAACTTTTTTACAGATAAAGTGAGGAAGGTAATATCTTAGTACCGTACCAAGGTTAGATGAAAACCACTTTTTTCAAGAAATTTAACAGATTCTTATTACAGCAAATTATTAGGTTATTTTTGTAAGGGTGTCCTTTTTTAAAAAAAAATTTTTGTAGCTTTTAATTGAGAAATCTTGAGCACAATTTCTTTCTATATGAGCATCTGTTTTATGGATGAAACCTTTGAAAACAAAAGTTTAGCCTAACTGTTTAGATATAACAATGTAATCAAGTATTGCCATTTTGGAAAATTTGTTGATTTTAAAAAAATCTGGCAAAATTTTAGCCAGAGTTTAGTGGATTGCCTATCTTTTTAAACAATCAATACTAATTTTATACTTCGCTTCATTATCCCAACAATTATGAAGTTTCTAGTATTTGTTGCTTGATTTAAAAAAAACAAATGTTTCACCCTTTCAAATAATATCGTCACTGTGCTAGCAATTTTGACTTGCACATAAGGCTGTCTTTGTGAGATCATTGCTCATCTAAACCGAGAAGTGTTACGTATGCAGGTGTTAGTTCTAAAAATAGAAACTCCCCTATATTATGGCCAATTAGATCAGCTGACAATACTTCTAGGCTTAAATTAGAAAATCATTTAAAATGCTGAGTTACTCTATTTTCTTCAATTGTGAAAAATGCTAGTAGCATACTTATTACGCTATGTTACACCACTTGAGTTGAAGGTAAAAGTTTTTAAACACTATTTCAAAATTGAGATATGCCATTTTGCCAGCACATTGACAATATGCAATAAAAGACATCAGATGCAACCTGTTTGGAAGAGTGAACTATTTCCTTTGATAAGTGTGCGATTATTTAGAAACATTAACTTAAGTTAGAAAATGTTAGTTAGACAAAAACATAATATAATAAGCTATATCATATGTTTCTCATTTTTTCCCTCTTCAACATCAATTTGGAAGTTTCTGTCCAAGTAATTTTTTAAATGACGTATTTTTCTTTAAATATTGATCACATAGGAAAGATGTAAATCTTTCAAATTGATCTGGTTTCAGCCAAATCAAGCCGTAATTCACCACCTGCTTGCAGGTAACATCTCAGGGCACTGAACTTAAAAGGGCAATACCCCAATTCATGTTGGCCTATGAGATAGATTTTCTTTATTCTGCTCTGTTCTGTTATCTATAAACAGAACTATAATTATGTTACCTAGTAAGACTACGAGTAGATTATTAAATTTAGGATTTCTTTTTCATCTGTCATTTACATCCCATATATGGTTTTTTTTAATCAGAATACGTGCTCAGTTTGGCCAGGATATTTTGAACAATGCAGCCCATGGCAGCTCCAATCTAGAGAGAGCCATAGAGGAAATGCGTGCAGTTTTTGGTGAATTGAGTTTTAACACAGACGGTACCGTCCAAGGTATTCACGATGCGCAATGGCTGGCTGGTTTGGCAATGAAAACTCACAACTTTTTTTTTTCAATTCTTGCTCACAAGATTTACCTTCTTTTTGCCCTTCCAAAGCAAACATATACCAAAACTGATTATTTTTTTTCGTTTTTCCCATTTTTTAAAATCTGTGTTTTTTCTTTGAAAGTTTTTCACCTTTTTTTTGAATGAAGTAGGCTTATTCCTTTTTTTTTTAAGCAAGGAAGAGTTGCATTAACCTTTTCAACACTTACTTTTTGTAAACTTGAAATAATACATAAAACTCACTTTACTAATTTGAACTACTGAAGCATGATTCTAAGACTAACTTGGAACTGAAAACATATCCTACACTTTCAAAATTTGAATTGGTAATTTTGAGAAAAAAAATGTAATACTGACTTTAAAAACAAATAAATTAATCTAAAGTAATAGCTTTGAAATTTTTTCCCACGTTCAATGATACCAAATCTTCAATTATCTCAAACCCTTATAATTTTTTGAGCGAAGAAGTATAAAATATACAAAATGAAGTAGTAAGCCTGCTTATCAAATCAACAGCCAGTGTTTTAAAGCTGATGCAATGTTGATTATTGTGAGATTAATTCTTAAACTAATAAGTTTCGTATCCCATGTAAAGACTTTTTAACACTCATTTTTTTTATTGTTTTAGCTGCATGATACTGCTAGTCTCACAGTAGTTTAGACAATATAGTGCATGGACTTAAATTAAAGCATGACGAAATGAATTTCTATATTTGAAGTATGATGTAAAGACGCAATTTTCTGAAATAACACGACCAAGAAACACAGGCTACAGTAGATCAATTTGAGTTTAAGCTTTTTTCGTTGGACTACTTTTTTGCCCTCGTCCAAAAGTTTTTACAGTTTGTAGAAAACTTGACACAAATTAAGCCTTTTGGAATGGACGAAACTCATCCAGAAACTTGTCACACTTAACTGACACAGCCAGAGCTCCTAGCATTGGCCTTACTTCACATTATTTCAGGCAAGTCTACTTTAGAAAACAACCTACATTAAAGGTTATGCAAAACAAAGCTTAGACAATGGTGATCTTTTCAAGCTATCAGGAAATTACATAGACCATTAAACACAAAATAGTGCATTGACTGCAGTTTATACAGTAACAAAAATGTACCCTTTCCTTCCCTTGTTCTTACCAAAAGGGAATTTAAGCACAAATAGGTGCATTGAACAAAATCGATACAGCAACCAGAAAAAACAACAACTCTTCGCTACCCCCTACTTGAAAAGAAAAAAAAATTTCAAGTTTTCTAAACAAGAGTTATGTAATAATATTGATTAATGACATAAGGCTTATAGAAGAACTAATAAGAGATGGTGAATTCTACAATGAGTTAAGACAAACTATGTAATCATAGCTTTTCTTTTACTATAGTAGGCCCAGTACAAGCAAACAAGTTAAGGTGTGTTTTTATACATCAAGACTAAAACACTAAAGGAAAAAATATTGGTTTTGATACCAGTTCATGTTTCTTAGATAGTTATGTTTTTTAAATGCTAAATTAATTTCAAAGATTGTTCCATTCCCAGCTAATTTTTTTTGTTCTATGTTTGTTTTTTGGTTTGGTTGATGCTAAAAAGCCTTTTGCATCTTGCTTGCCTTTGGCGTTACAACAATTTTGTTATTGCAATGAAATAAGCTTTTCCTGCTCTTTTTTAACCTTTGTTTATCGACTGCTTGACAACCAGTGCAAATGAAGTTGGGCTTGGAAATTGTATGTGAGAAAAAAATGCCTTTTAAAAGTCTATCGGCTCCTCTTTTTCCTTGATATTTTATATGAATGAAACCTGAAATACCGTTCCTCAAAATATTTATTATTATTACATGGAAGTTTTTAACGTTTGGAAGCACAGAAAAATGCATTGTTTAAAATAACAAGCCTTGGACTGTGAAAAAATGTGACATCCGACTCATTTGCACTGACTACGAGCCAATTTTTTCAGTATTTTTTTTAAATTGTAGATTATCAATTCGATCATAGACTTTTTCAAAATATTTCATAATGACAAAGTTACTAATTGATGGCTTTGTGTGTATGTTAATATGCTGCTGGATAACTAAATCAGCTTTCCTTTCCAGGTTTAAATAGCTCAGAGTATTACATGTGCTTGAACCAATTTTTAGTCCTTAACTTTGATTAACTTAAGCATATTATTTAATTTTGTACCTGCATTTGTGTCAACACCCTTACTACTTAGATTATGATACTTTGACTTCGTTTCTGTCATTCATGCTGTAAATATTTGTGAGAAACAATAGGTTGATGAACTAGTAAGAAAGAAACATTAAGACAATGCTCTTTGCCATCGTTTGAGATGATGCTCGTGAATTAAACATAGAAAATTCAAACTCTCTACATATGTAATGATACCAACCTTATGATAATGAAGTATTCATGACAGATGGCTATGGCCCACATCTTGTCTGGGGAGAAACAAAGAAGGTTCTTTTAGTTTTAGTAAAAGAAATCAAATATTTCACTGCTTCAGGCTATTGGTAAAACTATTTAGTTTCTATGACATATAAAAAAGATTAATAGCACTTTAGATACGTTGCCTAAGAATATTGCCTTGCTTTTCATTCTAGGTGAACAGCCAGAGTTGGATGAAGCAGTTGTGGGTAAGTCATTGTTGTTTATATCCCTTTGTACATACACTGCTTGAGTTTTTTTTATCAGGTTGGAAGTTAACTTTAATGCCAACTACAAGACAGTTTAAATAATCTAGAACAAAAATATAAAGACCACCTGCAAAGTGCAATATTTTTTTCTCCTGCCTCTCTCTGAAACTACTGCTGTGAGTTTAAGTCCTATTTGCACTTTTACTGACTTGCACTGGTTGCGAAACTTGTACAATTTGGAAATGTCCGTTCTAAAAGACCAGCCAGGTTTTCCTTTTTTTGAGTTTAGGCATCAGGAAGTTTAAACAGCTAAAACAAAATATTTAAAGGCTATATATATGTAATGAAATTCTCAAGCCTTTTAAAAATAATTTTCGTTTATAGGCTTTGCAGTGAGTGCCCTTCCTTTTTTTTATTTGCTGCACTTCAATGACAAGACTATTAAAAGCCTTAACCCCTATAGGGTCACTTTATTTAGGATAGATGGTTAATTTGTTTGTTGAATGTTTTTGTCCTTCATTCTAAGAAAGGTCTGTCTTCTAACAAAAGGTCGTAATATGTATAAACTGTTTTTATCTATATTTTCATTGGTTTATTGGAAGCTTTCAAGCCTAGTAATAAAGTTTTAGCAATATGGCCTTTGAATTAAGCAATATGAGGTTGAAATACTCACTTGGTCACAACAAGCTATTCTCACATGCTCAGATCATTGAGTTCTAGGGTAGGCTCTATAGCAAGAACTCTTGGTAATTAACCTGAAGCGCTTTTCTTATGCAAGTTTAGAGGGTATATAGGTTGGTTACGGACTGTCGGGGAAACCCATGTAAAATGTTTCAAACATTGAGCGGATTTAGTAGTACATATAAAATCACTCATATTTTTTCCTGCGCCCTCACGTTTTGTCTTTCTATTTTCCTGGTTCTGTTAGTGATAGAGAAAGATCCTGCAGCCGCGGCAGCAGATGTAGCACCTGAATATCGAAGAGATGGTCAGAAAATCCTTCTACTTTCTTTCTCGCTTAATCATGTACTTTTTGTTGAATGGCACGTTTTTGGAAGCACGAGTGATGTTCTCCATTACTAACTACAAATTACTTTTTCCTGCATGAAAGCTTTGTCCACCCCTGATCCCTTTTTTTTTTTGCACATTTACCTGTTTTAACATCCACCTAGTTTACATCATAATAGATATTTCATTTATGCACAATAAAAAGCATCTTGCATAAGGACAAAAAAGATAGGGGAAAACAGAATTTAATGATAAACTTTTTATTTTTTTTCTGATTTTGGGGCTTTCACTTTCTACCCAAGTGCAGCAAAATAACGGACAGTTAAAACTAGTCTTTTACCTGATAAAACTAACTGCATCAAGATTTTGGTCCTGGGAAATATTTGTCTTGCGTCCAGGGTGAACAAGTCAGAAGCCGGAATATTCTTCTTTTTGAAAAAATGTCATTTAAATATCTGCTTTTTCTTCTTTTCCTTTTTTTTTCTCTATATTTTGAATCGACAAAAATTTTTTTACATAAGTGCCCTAAAACTATTGATAATTTTATAAAGTTTTTGACGTTTTGACGCATGTCTTGTTCAAAACAGCAATGGTTTTGAAGGTGAATACCGCAAAATGCGACCTATTCACCCTGGACGCAAGACATTTTAAAGCATCACAATGATGCCTCGATAGCGCATTAAAGCACATCAGCCTCATGTTCACATTGGTAGACCTACATGGATGGGTTTTTTTACCTCACCGTTTCAATACTGATTTTTGCACTAAACAATGAAAAACCTTGCAGGGTCAAATACATGACCAAATGAAATTTTTATTTCCAAGCAAACATTGTGTTTTAATATTAATTAAAGAAGCAACACCTTTTTCATATTTCAATGTACGAACACCTTTTGTTTAAACAATTATTTGAAATCTAGAGCAAAAATTTTTGTTTATACATAAATTTGTCCTTCAAACTATGCAAACGAGTAGGACATCCTAATATCCAAAATAACAAGCATTAATCTTTACGTCATTCATATTTTCTGAGCATCTAAAAGTTAGAATGTTCTTGAAATTGTCAAAGTTTTTTGAAAGCTATTAAAACCTCTGTTGGTTGAAAAAAGTATAATAAAGGCAAATAGAATTTTAAAAGGCGTTTTCTCAAACTGAAATGTCCCACATCTGAGTTTTGAGCTAATTATATGACTTTTGCTATCAAATTTTTAATAAGTTCTTTTTCACTTTTTTTTTGTAACTGAAAGGTGCTCTTCTTAACAATTTAAAAACCAACTCCACTGTATAAACCACTTGAGCCTGTAAGTTGTTTATAGGCTACCAATCTAGCTTTATGTTTAAATACACTGTACATGTATTTTGATATATACCGTATTGGAATTCCCTCATTACAGCCCAAACTAAAGGTTTAAACTTAAATCAAAGGAGCTCCTCTGTCCTTTAAAACTGCGTTTTCAATTTCCTTTGGAAGGGTTTTAACAGGTGGGGGTATAGGCCCTTACTTCAGGCTCAGCAACTCAGGGTTCCAAAGGTTGATGATTATTAGCCAAGAATATTTTCTGGTGGTTATCAATTGAGTTTATCCTCTCCCTTTCCTCATTTTTTACATATTGCATGTTGAC
>BMAT01000285.1:28628-51729 GCA_019649035.1 Elysia marginata
CCCCCCCCCCCCCCCCCTTCGGCTCCCTGTATTTGTGTTTAAAAAGAGAATGTTATTTCGAATTAAAGATTTTTTTTTTTTATTTTCAAGATTTTTCAGATAGAATTAACTATGCAAATTTTAAGACACAGGAAACCATAAGCTATTGATGAAAAATAATGTCAAAGAAAGTATTTTGTAATAGAATCGCAGCCAATTTGTGAAGCTAAATGAAAAGAAAAAAAAACTTTAAAGGGGAACACAAGAAAGTTAAAACTTTTGTTGATTTTCAGCAAGCATAGGATTAGGAAATGTTTCATGTCCAAAAATTTTTCTAAACAAGTAAGTAATAAAACTGAAAATTTTTCTTTAAAGTTTAGTGAAGCGAATCGATTGTCACCATTGACATTGAAATATTAATGAAATAAAATTTCTTTTTTTCTTTCACAGAACAAACAAGTATGTATCAACAGTGGAGAAAGAGTATGAAAAAAAATATTAGTTTAAACTTGTCGTGATCTAAATGTTTGCGTAATTTTTAGGGGTCTATGTAAACTAGAAGTTGGGTAAGTACAGTTTAAATTAACGTAAGCAGTTACTGGTACTATATAATATATAATTATGTTCTGCAACGAGAGCGATTGAGTCTGATGTTACATATTTCTCATGACAAGGTGTTGAAACTTTGAGCTTCCAAATGTTAAAAACGCCGTTAACTTATCAAGACGCCAAGAAAAAAAAAAAAACTCTTTTACTTAAAATGTGGGCAACACTAGATATAGGCCTGCTCTTAATGGGTGTTTTTTTTTTATTTAAAATTTGCAACATTTGACTCAGTTACTCCAGTTGTGAGGCCTATTTCATAAGTTCACTAAAAGCACAAGTGCCCAAGTGCTTTTTTTTTTCTTTTTACTTTAGAGCTTTAATCAATAAATATTTGTTTGAAAATCCAGATTACATAAACTGAAATTATTAGTAGAAATACACTCTACTTTCTAAAATTGAGGTACAAACTTAGACATGAATTAAATAATTATTATTTTAACTTTGGGTGAAAATGATGTCAAAATGTTTTTTATTTTAAATAATATGCCACAACTAGACAAAAGTAGATTGTATTGGACATGAAAGGTAACAGGACTTTGAATTTTCAATTTTTTTTCAAAATTTGTTTCTATTGTTTTTGCTTTCATACTTCAGTTCATGTTACCGTTTCCTGCAAGTGTTCTTTTTTGCATTGTTATTTTCTTGACAAATATACATGCAATCTGTTTGGTTTTGTGTCATGAAGGTGATAAGGTTTACTGGGAAGAAAAATTTAATTTATGGATTCATAGACTAAACCTGAACTTTTGGAATGGTTGACTATACTGTTTAAATAGATCATCTATTTAAATTGCCCTTTTGAAAGAGAAAAAAAGTCTGGAAACAAAACTCTAAAAATCATAATCCTCACCTCCCTTTTTTTGCTCCTCTTACAAAGTTAGAAATAAAATAATGCAATTTTAAACGTACCGGTAATGTTTCTGGTTCTAGACAGTCTTTACAATAATATGTAAAAACATCATCATTTCTTAAGTGTTTTCTCTGAGATTTATATTGTACCATACTATTTCGTTTTAGCTGGAGAAGAAACAACAATGGACGAAACCTCTGCAGGTAAAAATACTTTCTTAGCCATTGCATATAGAAAGGTTAAAGTTTTTTTTCTCTGGTGATCAGGCACATTGTAAAATTCTTTGATCCAATACTGCTCTAGCATATTTGTTTTTAAATTAAAATTACATGGGTAGAACAGTTAACTGCATACAGGCAATGGATCACATTTGTATTAAATTTGGGTAAGTTGTCAAGTTTTGTTCTGGAATGTATACCATATAATTATGACCCACTGGGCATTGAGACTAAGCTCCTAAATGTAACATATATGGTACATTTCTGCATATCATATATGGTACCGTAGGCATTACAGGCTTGATTCAGTTAAAAAAAAAACATCAAAAGGAGGTCTCTGGTATTAAAAACCTGTGCTGGTGCAGTAATCTAATAAGGACTTAGCAAGAATGAAACAATAATGAATCTGTTAATAACCAACTACAGGGTAGTGTAAATCTAAATATAGTTTGAGAATAAATCCAGGTTTTATATTATTTGGACTCAACTCTATCAACTGACCTAATTTCTCATTATGCTGCAGATCCTACAGCAGAGACGACAGCCACCGCTGTTGATGCGACGGCAGATGAGACGCAGGATATGACAACGATGGATGAAACACAGGACAACACTGCAGACACAACACAGGTGAAAAATAAAGAGCAAATTGTTTTTTTTTTTTTATCAAAATGGTTGATATGGCCAATCATTTGTAAAATAACTTCATTTATTCAACTAAAAGCACTACCAGACACAAAGAATTATTGACCATGGGAACGTCCTAGCAAACTTAATTGTTTTTAAACATCAAGTCAGTATTATTTTCGAAAAGCAAATGGTAAAACAGGTAAAAAAGCAGTGCAATTATTTTACAGAAAATAAGTAAAGGGAAAGCAAAAACTTACAGAAACTCTTTTAAAGGTGAAATCTGAAACATCCAACTCATTCACCCAGGACAAAAAACATAGGATTAGAGCTACCAAAAGGTCAAGAAATTTTGAAATTCATATGATAAATGATGGAGCATTGATAGCAACCGCATGGTTTTCTTTATATATATATATATATATATATAGTAGATATGATCTACCTTCCCATGTCAAGAGCCTAAACATAATGTTTCCTGGATGACTCCATTCCTCAGTAGGCGTCATAAGGGAAGTGCTGTAAAGTTACTAAGGAGGTGACGTTTCTTGTGTACGCAGAAGGTGAAAAGTTCCTTTCGGTGGTTGAGCGTTGGTGCGTTCTTCAGTATTTCGAATTTTTCTTGTAGGCATAGTGTGCAATATTTCATGTCGGATGTATAAGATTTTTGTTTTTTCAAAATTTGCCATTCAATTTTGTGGTAGGTGTTGTTAGATTTTAGTTTCCATATGAACTCGCTGAGCTTAGTTGAAGATTTTTTGTGTTCCAGTTTAAATGATGATTTATGGAGGTTATACCTCGTCTTGAAGCTGTTATCAGTGAGCCCTACATAGGTATCTATTTTCTTTGTTGCTGGCTGCGTCACTGTGGCCTGGTAAACAATACATTTTGTGAGGCATTTGCCATCTAGAGGGCATTCGTTTCTCTTCCTGCAGTTACACAGTATTGTTGGTGTTGTTGAGTTTTCTATTTTCTGTTTTTTAAGCAGGCGTTTGTTATGGTTTAATATGGTCTGTTTGAAGCTTATGACGCCTACTGAGGAATGGAGTCATCCAGGAAACATTGTGTTTAGGCTCTTGACATGGGAAGGTAGATCATAACTACTAACATGCTCTAACATTGTTGAGCACTTTATTATTGTGTTAATGCACAATTACTTTTATATATATATATATACCTCAATATTTCAGGCTTTCCTCTTCAAATCAAATAAGACCCATGCCATACAATGCAAAAATTATGTTAAATATATATATTTTGTGGGCTTTGTTTACTAATGGCAATATAATAATGTAGAAAGATAGGAGTTGGTACCAAGTAAAGTAAAGAGCGTTTTTCATATAGGGCTTGCACTTTACAGGTATTTCCCGACTTGCCATTACTAACCAATTAACTGCCTTCTGGTCTTACACTAAGTTGCATCAGTTAAAGCGCATCACTTTAGCATACTGACAAGATCCTTCACTGCCTCTAATAAGGTACTCATTTAACCCATGAATGAGACAAACAAATGTATGAAAATAACCTTTCTCAAGGACTAAACATCAACCTGCAGAATGTAGGGGCTTGAACCCCAAACATCTTAACCCAAAAGTTGAGTGATACCGCTAGACCGTCAAGCCACGAGTAGTTCCAATCTTAATTCACTACGGTTTTCAATTAAATTGTCTGTGACGATAAGTCCAAATTTTGAATTCTATCAATGTCACTTCTCTGAACTAAACTACATGGTGAACGGTCCTTACTTTTTATTCAACTATTTCTATACTCTCCAGTGTGAGAATGAACAAGGCAACAGTAAGAGGAATTGCTTTCTTTATGTTGGATTGAATTGTTATTTTTTGTGTGAATATTTTTTGACTGTTTGGAGCTTTTATCCTCTGATTGTGTTGAGTTCTCTTTACTTTGTTAAATTGCAAAAGATTTATTAGGCACCAAATTCTGTAATTAGAAGGATACACTGGAGATATAAATCAATAAATATTTAGACATAATATTTCTGCAAAAGTTCAAAGATTGCTCACAAAAACTAAAAGTAAGTGAAATAAAGACATTTTGAGGGTAACAGTAAATGAAACCAGCCGCTGAGAAACTTAATCTAAATCTGCAGAGGTTGAGGAACGGGGACAAAAAGTAGAGGCCGGTGCATCTGTTGAGAATCGGTTGTGGGCTTATTGCTGGATGATAACAAGATGTCAGTAATAATTTTATCGTATGAAATTCAGTCTCTCAGCTATTCTTAATGAATTTAATGTGGACGTTTTTACATTCCAAGGCAGATTTTTTTTTTTTGGAGCACTCAAATATAGAAAAAAAAATGCATAAATTTTTAGTACTTTTCCCTAAAATATATGAGGTATTTTGTTGATATAAAAGTGGGAGAAAAAATAGAGGAACTGCACCTTGTAGAAGATAGTTTTTGAATTCCAATTCTTATCTCTAATGTCTGAATCATTGGGACATGGTTAAAAAACACCATAAGACAGGAACATTTGACGAGCTATGAATGTTCAATACTTTTAAGACAAAGTATAAACATCAGAATGTCTTCCAGTGAATTCATTTTTAAAGTTTATATATATAATTTTTTCTACTAAAAACTAAACTTGTTGTCGACTGCTTTGATGTAAGCAAGCCATTTCCATTGTTAATGCTTGTTTTGAAATTTTGTTTGATTGAGCAGGATCAGACGGCAGATCTTACGACGGTAGATGAAACATCAGCAATGGACGATACAACAGCAGGGGATGAGACAACAACTCAGGATGCCACAGCTACTCAGGGAGAGGAGACGGCAACACAGGGTAAAGGAAATGTTTTTATGGCTGATAGTAGGCCATCCTTTATGATAGTTGAGCTTAAGTTTTGTGCCAATTGGCTCATACAGTTTTGGAGTTGTAGGGCAAGTAATTGGAAATCTACGGATATATTGGTATCCCCTATATTTTTACCCGGTTTTGTAATTTGTAATTTCCAAAAGATATGTTACTGTACAAAATAGGTCCTTAATCTGTCTTTGCGTAAAACATAGATGCTGCTTCATAATTTTCAAAAAAGAGAAACAGATGGCAGATAATGCAACGACAAAGGCGTGAACTTTTCTAGCACGGGCATGGTTGCTCTGAATTTTTAAAAAAATTGCCTTGCAAAAAGGCCTTTTTAGAGTACCGGGTATGTGTGTTTCCAAACTTTTATACCTGTGAGATGTGTTTCCAAACTTTTATACCTGTGAGATAGTTTGTACTGCATTTTATAACTTTTATAGCAGGGAGATAATTTGTACTCCATTTTATAACTTGTATACCAAGGAGATAGTTTGTACTGCATTTTTCTCACCAAAACTGCAACTATGTAAAAGATATCTTGCTTTATTCTTTTACCTTCTGATATGCCCCCTCTGAAAAGGATTCCTTTATCAATTTTATTCAAACCAGAAGGCACTACTCAGCCAGATGAAACAGCCACTGTGGCGGATACAACTACGGCCCAAGGAGACGAGACCACTGCCGATCAGACAACATCGGGAGAAGGGGAGACAACTGCAGCAGATGAAACCATGACAGCAACAGAAACTGCTACAGCAGCAGGAGACGAAACAGTCGCTGCAGGGGACTCAACTCAAGGTTAGAGAAAAACCTAGAGTGTTTTGTGTAGATTACATTTTACAGTTGAACTTATGCACTTGTGTGTTACAAAAATATGCATAGAATAGATGCACAAACCTTTATATGTCTCTCAACCAATGCCATTGAGTTGGATGTAGGACATTTTTTTAAAGAACTACTTTATAAAAGGTTGATTTCTCGCTTTAAAAGAATTTCTAGCCACCTTTCCTCTAAATTTTTATAACTTAATGCAGTTTTGAAATTTTGGAATCTGAGGTAACTGCATTGTTCAAAATGTCATTGCCTTGTTAAGTGAAATTTAAGACATAAGACTCATTTGCATTGAGACATATTTTAGCATGCTTTGTAGAAAATGCTGATATCTCTGTCTTTATGGTTATGAAAAATCATTAGTGTGGACTCAAAGATCTGAAAAAGAAGTGGAAAAATTTTGATTATGTCGTACTGTGATCATGTGACTAAGAAAAAATTACGGCAACATTGAACTATGGATGTCATTGTGCACTAAAAATAGCTCAAAAGTCACATGGGCTTCTCTTAGAGCTTATCATGTAGACAACTGCTACGGTTAAGAATGTCACTCTAAGAGTCAATATTTCTTGAAAGCAAGATTTGTGACCCCAATCCCAAAAACCCAACTAAAATCGGAAATTTTCCTTTTTGAATATTATATTTGACCAGGAAGCACAGAAATGCAGCAACACTATGCAATAGACAGAATGGATTTATACTTAATAGTTATTTAGTTATGAATTTTCCAAACTGGCAGAATTGATTCATTTTTTTTTAATAGTTTGAAGCTGAGAAATTGCCTGTAACTCAGAAATGGACTGAGCGACTTAAGTTACGCTTTTGGGATCGGTGTCGCATTTTTATAACACAAATATTGGTAGAATCACATATTTTGGCTTAATTGAACTTTGACATCACTGTTTGAATACATGATAACTATCACTTTATCCCTGCATGTTGTGTGTGATGGTGTGTGTGTGTGTGCACTGTGTGTTGAATAACCACACCTATCAACTTGTACTTGTCACACCGTGTCCTTCGTGCTGCACAGCAGAAGGAAAAGTAGAGCAGCAAGAAGCAACAAAATCAGAAGAGAAACCAGAGGAGCAAAAGCAGACGGAAGAAAAAACCGAAACTAGTGGCGCTTCTGAAGAGAAGAAAGAGGTAGAAGATGCAGCCGTAAAACAAGGCGAGGAAACTCAAAATGTCAAAGAGGGAGAGGACACTCAAAATGTCAAAGAGGGAGAGGACGCTCAAAAGAAAGGTTTGTTGAGGATGGCATGAGGAAGGTATCATCTCGGAGTAAAAAAATATTAGAGAGAATTAGAGGGAAAAAAAGATAATAATCATGTCTCGCATTCTGTCTAAATGAGTCGTAAGTCAAAAGGCTTAGTTTAGAGATATAGGCTTTTAAAGTTTAGTGAGTGTTTAAAAGTCAAAATTTTTGTATCTCAGAAAATGACGCTAAAACAATTTCTAAACAGTTTTCACACCTAATTTATTTTGAAATTTCATTTTTAAGTGTTTAATTTCTACTGATATGGTTGTTAAAGCCTCAATACCTTTATTTAACCATCTAAACTTTAAATGTTGTTTTCTCGCCTTTCTGAAATTTCACAAGTTCTAATCCTGCCAACTTCCAGCGGCTATAACTTCATACAGACGCATGTTAGAGCTTTTCTGTTTGTTGTGTTTAAAGTAGAGAACACAAGCTTTTCAGTGATACCAATATATGACTACCTTCCAGTTTTGACTTAACACTCAATTAGACTGGTTGCAAGACATATTTGATGGAGCTTACAATAAAGTTAAGAACATACAGCCTTAAATGAAAACAATACCCTCAGAATCAATGAGTCAATGAATTCCTACATTTGTTTATTTTTTATAAGTTCCTTTATAATGGAAGTAAATGACAATAACAGATATAAATATGATATTTCAAATTTCTTTTAAAAAATTAGTATGGTTCTAAAAATTGTCCAATTTGTTCTACTAGCCTTTATGCAGGCCTATTACGTCTAAAGCTAAATAATTGTGTTTAAAAAAATAGAGATGGCTTGAATCATCATCCATCTTGATATGTATAGTGTGTAAACATGCAATGACATTTAGTGCATTATGCTTTCACATTTGCTTAGCACAGTTCACAAAGCATGTAATATACCGGAATAGTCAAATCTAATAGTTTAAGATTCCAGTTAAAATATTACCTTTATAGCAAGTTTAAAGGAACTTACTATGTCTTATCCAAAAGATCTTCCTCCCTCGAACACCCCCTTCAATTCCAACAGAGCGCTTTGATTTACATAATTTTTTACACCCAAGTAAATTTCTTAAGCATGAAAATTCACATTTACATTTAACTTTAAAATAGTTCAGAAAATGTAGTCATGTCATGATAATCTTTCTGCTTCTTTATGATAAGGACCAGCTGTAATGGCTTAACTCTTGATATTACATTCACATACACTCTTGTCAACAAATGCTTTAAAGTATATGACATGCCATTTATACTTTTATTCTCTGTACAGACAGCATTTTCAGCACAAAGAGAAAGTCGTAATGTTGTTGTATTTGTTGTGTCGCACGTTCACTTTCACGCTTTCTTTTATTTTCATATGTTTGCTGTTTAAAATGTTATGTCTTTGTTTTAAACTGGTTTTGGGAGTTTTAAAGAAGTTTTGATTAAGAATACAGTGTTCAAACTTAATGTTCTTTTCTTTATGTTTCCTCCTCTTACCTTTCATGTAAAGTATTCTTAAAACTAAAGTTATGCCTCGTTTACATTTGATATCATAGAGATTAGCCAAGTTTAGAAAAACTACCAGCTGAAAAGTAGTTTTAAATGCTCTTTCTATATATATATTTTGCATTTTGACCTTTGTAGTCTATGGAAATCCATATTCACCTCAATTTTCTATTCTCTAACACTTTTTCTCTATTTTCTTTCCCTTGCAATAAAACCATATGCTAATCAGATGAACCAACGGCCGCAGAGTGAAACTGACGTTCTTTGAAGCCATACGATAAACCAAAGATGAAGGTAGGTATTGAATCAAAATCTAGTGTTGGATCAGGGAAGAAAAAAGTGAAATTCTGATCCAATATTGTTCTCTTTTCTTTTAACATTGCGATCTCATTAAATAAATGTAATTGAAAGTATCTGGTTCTCGAGCATTTATAATCAAGTATTAAAGTGTTAATAGGTATTATGATCTCATTTTTTTTGCAGTTGTCCAAATTTTAATTCTTTCTGAAAAAAACCTGTATTGAGTAACTGAACTGTAAACTCATTTTCAACCTGTAGAATGAGAAACATCAGAAGGCAGTCTTTAGTTTGAAAAGTTTTAGCCCATGTGTATAAAATAATAAAAATGAAAAACATAATCTGTATATTAGAGGGAAGGGAGAAGAGGGGGGTGGGGTCGGGGGGTGGAGGAGTGATGAAAGAAGAGGTTAACAAAGAGCCTGGAGATCTAAGGATCAAAAGGAGGTAATCATTTTTCTAGAGAGCAAAACTATTTTCATGCTTAAGAGTTATTGTTCAAACTTGAATAATTATCTGCATAATTGTGAAATAGCACATTGGTATGATGATACAAATTTGTCTTGCCTCTACAAATTTGGATATTGCAGTTTTTATATTTAAAGGCCGTTTTGAACTAGACAATTTTCTAAGCTTTCAAACTTCAAAAGCATCATACAATTATCAATATTTTGTTCAAAGATATTAGAACTGTTGTTGATTTTACACATCAAAAACTTTATAAACTTATCAACTTTTTTGTTATTTTTAAATGTTGAGAATAAGGAGAAAAAAGTAGACCTTTAAATGGCACTTTCTTAAAAAAAAAAGAAATTCTGACATCCGACTTATTCATCATTGGTGAATGAATTTAATTAATAAGTTTTGGAACAATTTATTGTCTAAATCAAGAAATGTTATTTTATAACTTTACAGTGCACTTAAACATTTTACAGTAATACAATAACAATGAACTCTGCTGAAGTTGGTTCTCTTTTAATTAATTCCTTTATTTGTTATTTTGTCCTTTGAGGACATTTATAAGAAATTGCATGCAACTCTATTTTTAACCCAAGTGGATAATAGTGGTTATGTTCCCTGAAAAAAAAAAACCCAGATGTATTTGTACTTCATTCTTTTTTCTTTTTTTTTTCAGGGAATCAGCATGTTCAGAACAAGAGTTACCGGTAGTCAAATGTTGCTCGTTGGTCACAAGTCTATGCAAGAGCAAATGGGCTTTTGATGAGCTATCAAGGAATTTAGACCTGAGTCCAACTCAGGCAGAAGAGCATATCCAAGCGCTTGCTCAAATTCTTGAAGAAAAGACTTCACAACTGCAAAACACAAAATCCGTCCCACATTCTCATGATATATTTCAAAAGCTGTATACATAGTTTAACCAAAGTATGTTTACAATATAAAATTGTTTCAAGGTTTCTCGTGGTAACCATGGTCATTAAACCAATGTGAGCCGTGCGTGAAATTTTTAGGCATGTGTGTTATCAAATTTTTATTTATTAAAATTTTATTACCAATTTATTAAACTGTTTTGCTTATCATTGTAGTTTTGTTTTGTGTGTTCATTCAATTTTAGAGATTTGATGAAACGATACAGTTGGTTACTAATTGTCTATAAAGGCCTAACCAGATTAATGAGCCCCATGCATAAAGAACTATCTGATATCAACTTTACCTGGCCATGAAAAATGAAACCATTGATATAATTTAATTGCAATATATTACACCAATTTGTCCAGATATTTTATGAGTCAGACATTAAGGTAGATGGACCTTACAAACAATACTCTTTCATGGCTATATTCTTGGTGATGAACCTTTAAAAACAAAAGTAATTCATTGAGAACTAGATGTCTTTGAAAATTTTTCTTAGTAAAGGATCTGTCATTGCTTTTAATTTGCTATAAAACAGTTGATGATAAAATGAAAGCAAGCATTTACTGAAAATGACAAAACAGCCTAACATAGGCAATAGTGTTTAAAGTCTGTTTTTTTGGCTGTTAATCTTATAATCCAGTCTTCTAGAGATTAAATCTAGAACTTTCTGTAGATTGTGTTGTTAAATGTTGATCTGGATGAAGGTAGCCTGTAGTTTAATATACTAGCTTATTAACCCTCCAAATAGAAACCAAGTCGTGGTAAAATTTATAGCAACAGATAAAGAGAAAAAAACTAGTAATGGTGCAAGCAAACATTTCAGGTACAAAAATAGAATACCAAAAATTAATGAGTTCCGTTCATACATCACAAACAGACATCAAAAAGTAGTTACAGCACATGACGAATCTGAAACACTATTATTGAACTTTGGAGTCCCACAGGGTTCTGTTCTTGGGCCGATCCTCTTCTCTCTGTATTCAGTCAAGCATGGCTTTCAATTTCATTTTTATGCTGATGGCACTCAGCTGTAAAAGTCTGTCGATGCATGTGAGGTTAGGATGCAAACAGGATGAAAATCATGACAAAATTGAAGTTATTGTGATTGGTACACCTGCTAAAGTAAGCGCCGTAGAGACCTGCAGTGTTGAACTATGCGGGGAACTGATCAACATTACGAGTTCAGTAAGAAACCTTTGAGTGAATTTAGTAAAGAGCGTTTTTATAAGGCCCCTAATCCACTAACGTGCTCTAAGCGCTTTACATGGGTTCCATAACAGGCGAATACCAATCATAACACCTTCTGAATTCACAGAGGAGCAGCTAATAAAGCGCATCACTCTAGCATTCTGACAAGATCTTTCACTGCCTATAGCTCAGTTCTGAAGGCTTGCTACCTGGAGCTGCATAGAATAACCCAAATAAAACAATTCCTAACAGTTGAATACTTGAAAGCACCAATAGGTTGGTTTGTTCCACTATCAACTCACGTTTAGAGACTGTTGTAACTCTTTGTTAGCTGGACTCCCAGAAGTCCCAATGAAAAAAATACAAGGTACAAAATAATGCTGTAAGACTTGTCACAAAAAACACGTAAAAGAGACCTCATTACTTCAGTTTTGAAATCTTCGCATTGGCTACCTATGCCTCTCAGAGTTGATTACAAAATTGTCGATTATGTCCATCATTGTCTCTATGGTCCATCATTTCCTGTGTAGGACTATATGAAAGAACTCGTAACACCATATACCCCAAATCTAACTTTAAGATCATCAGCTAAAACGATAGCTCAAAACCCTAAGTTTAAACTCAAAACTTTTGGTCAGAGAGCTCTACCCTCCCTCTCAAGTTTCTGTTACATGGAATGATTTACCCCAGGAATATCGAGCAGTTGAGTCCTCGTATACTTTAACAAAAAAGCATCTTAAAACCTACCTTGTTTTTAAATGCACTATAGCGACATATAAAGTCATATCTCATGCATTGGGTTTCACCCTTCAAAAGAGCCGCGAGTTTTAGGGATGCCGATTAACGACAGTAAAATGTGTATAACCAATATTGTAAATGGATATTATTTCTTACTTTTCAAAGCAATTTCTTACCAATTTTAACTACTAAAATAAGTTTTTTTATGTTTCTATCGTAAATTATGAAAAGGCAAATTATTGCAACAAAACACAACTGGCTTTTGGCAGAACAGACGGGCTTTCTGCCGGGAGTCAGAGGAATCCAAGAGCACACCTTCCTCCTACAGACGGGCTTTCTGCCGGGAGTCAGAAGAATCCAAGAGCACACCTTCCTCCTACAAACGGGCTTTCTGCTGGGACTCAGAGGAATCCAAGAGCACACCTTCCTCCTAAAGGGGGGCTTTCTGCAGAGAGTCAGAAGAATTCAAGAGCACACCTTCCTCCTACAGACGGGCGTTCTGCAGGGAGTCAGAGGAATCCAAGAGCACACCTTCCTCCTACAGACGGGCTTCCTGCTGGGAGTCAGAGGAATCCAAGAGCACACCTTCCTCCTACAGACGGCAACCGATGAGGCCAAGAAGAGCCACGGTGACCTGACCATGGCCTGGATGGATCTCATCAACGCCTTTGGGTCCATCCCGTACCCGATGCTCACACAGCTATTCGGGAGCCTGCCATTTCCAGACCACCTTCGTCTGAGACTGACTGAGTCTGCGATGAAGTTCCAGTGCAGGCCCACCCAGTGACCGGTGTGCGACAAGGCGATGGCTTGTCCCCAATCATCTTCAATCTGGCAAGCAAACCCCTTGTCAGAACGGCCAAGGAGGGCCAGGGAATCAACGTGCTTGGCCAGGTGATCCGGACGACTGTCTACGCAGACGACACAGCGCTGCTGGCGCGGACACCTGGCGAACTACAGCCAACACTTGACCGCATGGACACCGTCGCTACAAAGATCGGCCTGCGGTTCAACCCGGCGAAATGCGCTTCCATGACCTTCCAAGGAGGAAGAGTGTGCCCATCCATTAAGCTCAGGATTCAAGACGGCAATGCCAGGGTGCTCCAAGAGGACCAGCTGGAGGTCTACCTGAGCATTCCAACAGGAGCAAACTTCTCTACCGCCCAGGGACTGACCTCCCCCCAAAAATGAATAGACTGCAAGAGCCTCTCCTAGCGCCCTGGCAGAAACTAGAAGCACTACGGTCCCAGCTACTGCCGTCACTGTCGCATCACCTGGCTTCCGGGAGAGTGGAGAAGTAGCTGCTCCGGGAACTCGACGACCAGACAAGACACCTGCTGCGGAATGTTGTCCGAGTTCCCGTCTCCACCTCCCGTGCGCTATTCCAAGCAGACCGCCGAGTTGGCAGAGCGGCAGTAACATCACTGATGGAAGACGCCGATATCTGGACCGTGGCGCGCACCACACAGCTCCTGAGCTCGGAGGACGGGGTGGTGGCAGGAGTGAAGAAGCCTGTGCAATTAGTCCAAGATGTGAACAGAACGGAAAACGGAAAAAAGTGAAATAGTTCTGCGCGCAAAGCAGTGATTTCTTTTGGTCTTCATCTTGAAGATGGATCCACGGTAGAAATTGACTCCTTCACAATCTGTTTGAACTTGCATCTGTGATTAGCTCTTTGACTCTTTTCAGGTCCTCTGTCATCGTACGCTGTTTGACTCGCTTGAGTCGCCATTTTCAGTCATTCTGCAATATTTTGCTCTCACCGTCTTCTAGGTCCTAGATCCCCCCTTATTCATTTTACCCTCATTTGCGCTCTCTTGGTAGACACTTAAACTTAGAATCGAGAAATGAAAGGTCTAACAGCAGTGGGGTCTCCTATATAGTCTTCAAGGGACAACTAAGTTTGACTAAATAGATATTTTTAGACTCTAACTTCGAAGCCAGCTTTTTTTAAATTCAGTCCTCGCAAGGTGGTCGGGATTGGAAACCTCATGGGCTATTACCAATGAATATTAATGAGTTCTTTTATTATTGAGGTCATTCAAAGATTTTAATGAAAACAGTTTTAAAACAGCTTTTAGCAGCATCACATCCCAACTTATTTTCAGTGCTCTGATCATTTTGTGCTTATCCTCTATTTTGAAAGTAGTGTCTCACACACATTTTAGCCATTTTTAAAACTGGCATTATGAATCATGTATAAATCAGATATCCCTTAAAGCTGTCAGTTTGGTTTTGTAAGTAAAGTCTACTGGTGTAGTCGAAGAACTTCATGATACTCATGCATTCGTTATACCTCAGATAGCTAAATAGGACGTTAACAGTTGGCTTGAGAGGCTTATTGAATTAGAAGGAAATTACCCTGATTCCTAAGACTTACACCCAATTTTTAGACCTAAATTGATTTTCTGGGAATTAAGAGCCATGCTCGAATTTCTTGAATTTGCTGGACTCTCTAGAAGATAAAGGAAAAAAAATCATCGTTAATACGCCGATCAGGTAATTATCTAATGTGTAGGGAGAGAGAGAGAGCTAAGTACATAGAATATTGGTTTTAAAGCATTTTCTTGTGCAATATTAACTGTTACAGCAAATTTTAAAAAAAAAACATAAATTACAGATTGACTAAGAAACTGATAATTATGTTCATAATATGGCCTAAAAGGGAGGTAATTGTAGCAATGACACATGCAATAGAAGTTTTTTTTTACTCTCGAGTGATTCCCCTTTGTCTGGCCTAAAGTTGAAGGAGACCGCATGCCGCCCAAAGTAAATTGTCAGAGTTATTTTTTTTCTTTAATATTAACGAAACATAGTTTTAAATCATGATTATTTTAAATATTGCTGATTAAACTGCTTTTTTTTTCAATCCTATATTTGTAAAAACAAAAAGTTTTATCGTTAAGCCGACGGTTATGCAATAGTTATCTTTACATTTAAAAAACTTAAGCTCATTATCCTAAATAAATTAACATTAGAACCAAGAAAAAAAGATGTCCTCAGACTGAAACTAGGTATACACGATGAAACGTGTACTTTTTTATTGTTAAGCCGTGGGTTTTGATTGATTGCTTTTTATAGATAGTTTTGATTGCTCTCTTAGACAAAGATTAAACTTCGATTACATTTTGTTTCCTTTCATCTGTATTCATTTGTTTCAATTTGCGTGGAGCAATGCGACAGATGGACCACAATAATTTTATATTCCGACCAATTCGTGACTATCGATATAATTTGTTAATTTTAAATAAATTGTGACACAATCTCTCTTTTATTAAATTTGAAATCGCTTTTTTTTTTCAATGGTAAAGTTGTTGAAAAGATTCCCAAATTTGTAAAAAGAAAAATTAACAAGGCAAATTGTTTTTTTTTTATACTTCTAAGGTAATAGTGGCAAAAGCGATAGACTCCTTCTGATCTCCTAGTGTTAACATTTTGATGTTTACACAGAGCGAAACCAATAGAAGCTACCATATGTATGTTTTTGCTAATACCCTGAACCACCAGGACAAATCAGGTTAAAGTAGGAATTTTGGCGCCTTGAGCTATTATACAGTGGACACATTTTTTGAGGACTACCAAAAATTATCCTTTACAAAAATGAATAGTTTTATTTCACAAGTGCAATCTTCTGATACCACTTTTTACCTCTGGCAAGTAAGAGGAGCCTACTCTTACAATTTGATATTAACCATCTGCATACCATTTTGAAAGCTAGATTACTGAAACGAAAACCAATCTTAAACCTTATGGCGTCCACTCAGATGGACACAAAGTTTCAAAAATCAGCAGCTTGAGTGCATGGCGTCCACTCAAGTGGACAAACTAACCCCTTCTCAATGAAGGAATATAAAAATTTTACTTTACAAGTGGATTATATAATTATGCTAAAATGAGCTTACACAACAAGTTTCATCAATATTTTAACGTTTCTCTGGCCTCCTGCAACAAAGGGTTAACAATGTGTAAAACTGTATTCAAACTGCTTGCGGCGGTTGGGAAAAAACTACAACTCTTGCTTATCTGTACCTTGTAATTTTTTTTAGTTGTGAGAAAATAAAAAAACAGTTTATAATATAACAAACTTTTATACTTAAAGGGATCTAAGTAAAAGCTAGTAGTTAGCCGCTGTTCTCCTCGCCACCTTTACTCCGCCGAATCTTACGAGACCTAGCTACCCATTCAATGCTGAGTGGGCATAGTAGAGAAAATAAAATTTTTTGCTCCGACTGGGAATCAAACCCAGGACCTGCCGTTTAGCGGTTAATTGCCTTATCGATGAGCCACAGCTTATACTCCCCTAAAAATAATATTTGTTTAGACTACGACATAAAAAGCTTCTACCAGACTTAGTGAACCCATTTGGACCCTGAAAGACAAACACATAAATATAAAAGCAAGAACGTATACGCAAAGGAAAAGACTTGTTGGTTCTGTTTAGTTGAAAACTTTCTACACTGAAAAAAAGAGGAAGGTCTTAAGTATGCGTAAGGAAATTTTTACGCATTGTGGACATAAACGGAAACTTTTTTTGGTGAACACATGCCAGTCGATTAATGTCTCGAAAAAGATCTAACTCTGTAAGAATAACCTTTTATTTCAGATCTAGAGTCTAGAAACCAAAAAAAATCAATAATAAAAAATTCGTTAACATTTTCACAAGCCTCTAATTTTACAAATATTTTCAGTAAAAAGAAATATATGGCAGAAGTTTTATAACGTGCAAGGTGCAAAACCGTTTTTAGAACTTCCTTGTTGAAATCAACACTTTCAAAATTCAAATTCAAAATAGTTTCTTTCACACTGAAAATAGTTTCACTGCTTTTTCCCCAACGTTCTGAACTAAATTTACCTACTGGTGCGAAATTGTGTATCAAAAGTACACTAAGAACATTTTGTTTAAAGTACGTAACAGTTTTTCCTATCGTGATACAGAAAAGGGTGTGCAATCTGTAAGAAGGAATGCGGAACAGATTGTGTGGCTCAAGGTCAGAACTAAAATCTTTAAATTGATTGTACGGAGAAAAATATTGTGCCCACTCCAGACTTCAAGAAAGTTTACAACTTGGGGCGAAATTTGACATGTTTAGGTGGTCTAGATAATGCTTGAGTAAACTGTCTTCATTTTTGGCCTAAATCAATGGTAATGACCTTAATCTACGTCATTACTTGGGAAACACTCACTTCCGAATTCCTTCTTTCAGATTGCGCACAGTTTCTATATCACGATAGGAAAAAATATTACGCAGTTTAAATAAAACACTCTAAGACCACTTTTCATTAACATTTCTGATACCAAAAGGAAGATTAAGGTAAGAAATTTATCAATAGATCTATAATAAAACAGCCAGCCTCAGCCAAGATCACAGAGAGCAAAAGAGATATATATCATTAATGGCAAACAAACTTTTGACCGTCAATATGTCAAAAAGAAAGAGAAAATAGAGACCTGGTAGATACGGAGAGAAAGAAAAGGAGAGATAGATGAATAACGAGGCAGGACTAATAGCAGAGATTGAGAGAACACAGATAAGGAAAGACTTAAACGCGTTGTTTTTTTACATCTATTCTAAATAATCTATCAGAGAATAGTAGAAAGGGAAAAAAGCGTGTTAAAATAGAAAGAGGATAAGGGAAAAACCGAGAAGAGAAGGATAGAAAGTCTCGAGGGATCAAGAAGGAGTGAGAGGCGACAGAGAAGGAGAGAAAAAAAGAGGTTTAGGTCGATGAATTTGGAGTCTTAAGATCATTTCTTAGAAAACATCAAAACGGTCTTTTTTGTATATTTAATCAACAAATTTTAATATTTTTTCAAAAAGTAATCGAAACTTTATGACATTTGTGAGTTTGAAATAAAAAGTAGAAATATGTCTTGGTCCAAAATAAAATCGCATTCGAATGTGAAAATTGTAACTACCCACTCATTCGCCGTGGGTTCGACACAATAATTTATTGGAAATTGTTTAAACTTCATTCCTAGATCGTATGCCGCCCTTGGCAATCAAATTGCAGTATCTGCAGTATAAACCATAATTATGGTTTTTCTTTTTCAATTAAAAAGCAAGCACAATAGAAGGAAAGAGGGAGAGAGAGAGAGAGAGAGAGACAGACAGACAGACAGACAGACAGACAGACAGAGGGAGAGGAAGAAACAGAGAGAGAGAAAGAAAGAGAGAGAGAGAGTGAGAGAGAGAGAGAGAAGGGTGGGGGGTGAACGATTGCATTGTGTTTAAAAAAATTGAGATCATAACTTATAGAAAATGAAGAAATATATGTAAAAATTAGATCAACGTTAAATAAATAGGAAAGACTCAATTTATATTTTACTTAGAATGTTAAGCTTAATAATTTTACAGGAGAAGAACGCAGAAGAAAATGGAACATGCATAATTATAAACTATGGAGAGAGCCACGGAAAAAGAGGGAGACATGCGTAAGGTTTTGTACAATTTTTTTCTTTAGATAAATGAACAGATAGAGAGCTGTACATATGTTTTGCCACAGAAAAAAAACAACAAAGAAATCTTAATAATGTTGCGTCATAAACCCAATTTTCAATTTTTTTTTTCTGGTATTTTGAATCCTGTGCCAAGGAATGCCATATGCTGTACATTATTAATCCGTTTAGTGAGCCGGGAAGCAAGCTTGTAAGTTTAGGTTATTCTGTGCCTCTTTTTTCAGCAAATCTCGTTCAAAGAGCAATTAAAAATTGAAAAATTGCACGATAAGAATTGTTCTGACCTAAATTTACCTCTTGGTTCGAATTGAGTATCAAAAACAGTCAAAGAGGGTTTTATTTAAACTGAGTGATATTTTCCCCTATCACGCTACAGAAAAGAGGGCGCAATTCGCAAGAAGGAATGCGGAAGAGATTGTGTTTCCCATGTTATGACGTAGATACAGTTCAGAGCCAATCTCATGATTTTTTTAAATTTTGCAACATGAAAAATAACATGAATGACGGCTAAATGTTAAGCTTTATCTGGCAAACATATTACGTAAAATGAATCTTTTATTTTTTTGGTAGCTCTACGGCAAAGTTGATTGGCGGATCATTATCTATCCAGCAAGTTGCTTTTGAACTCAGAACTCACAGCTTGCAGTTTGCAGTTCAGAATTTGACCCGTGTTTTGATGATCTGGATCTAATTGTTGTTATAGACCACCTTTTAGGTCATAGTCCAAAGCGCTATTCTACCTGAAAAAAGCGAGGTAATTAAAAAAATTAATTAGATCTATCTACGAAATCATACCGCTATATCTAAAGAACGTTAACAAACCAAATAAAAAAGATTCATAATTTCAAAATGTTCATACAAAAATTGGATTCATAATGAAATTATATAATTATGAAATGATCTCTTTCGTCGCATCGAGGAATATATGCTTTTTTAAAAAGAAAAGTCATGCACTTTTAAATCATGCTGTGTCTATTTTTAATTTGAGCGACTACTTTGGAAAAGGACAGCTGTCAAAAGTCGCCTTCCTTTCTTTTATTTCTCATACACTGTATCTATTAACTAACGATTTGCCTTTTTTCTTTCGTTAGGTTTATCGTCTTAAGTTCCAAGTTTTCAGTCCTGTGTATTTTAATTCCTCTTTTTACCTTTTTAAACCTCTTTCATGTCTAGTATCTATGCTTTCCCGTAACCTCTCCATTTCTCTTACATTATCACTTTTTTACCCTCTTCCCTTCTTTTGCTCTGTCTTTTAATTTGTAAGTTTGTCTCACTGTCTCTCTCTTTCTATCTCGTCTTCTTTTTGTTTGTTGTTGCAGTTTATGAGTTTCTGCTGCAAGAACATTCTGATCTAGTCTAGATCTAGACTTAGTGCAGGATAACATATTTAGATCTAGAACATATAAATTTTGTTCCGTCGCCACTGAGGTTAAGATTAAGGAACATGGATTGGATTGTTGGGGCAAAAGTATTGTGACGGGTGTGTGTGTGTGTGGGGGGGGGGGGGTCTTTTATAAAAAAAGTATTGCCAATTGCCAAGTGTTTGTAAGATTTAAGGGTATAAATATTATGATAAAGGTATCAATATATGTCCCCTCAAACAGCGCGAGAGAATCGGATTTAGCAACTTTCATAGTACATCGCGTTGGTTGTTTAAACAAGGAATATTTCTTTAGCTTAAAAATATGATAAGGGATTATCAACGTTTTATAGAAAAAATGTGAAGTTTTCTTGGCTTAAAGTACAGCGTGAAAAAGAGTTACCTCAGCTTTCCAAAATAATTTTCTCAAATAAAAATTAAGGATATATCTAAACTTTCTTGTTATACGTATACATTTTTTCCAGGGTCAGTTTCACAACTCCAAATTATAGTCTTGTGCTCTAAACATTTTGAAATCAGTCCGTAGGCGACATGAAAAACAATTTCTCTCTGTTTTGAAGATATCCCTAGATCAACCAAACACTAACTACCACAACCATGCCTTTCAATTTGCACCAACTTAATATCTTGTAATTACTTAGTGTAGAGCCCTCGAGGTTAAAGATAAAAGGAACTTAGGGTGTAAAATGTTTAGTATCGCAAGAGAATTTTAAGTGACGCTATGATGTCTTCCCGTAACTACCGGAAGTAGTATAATTCGTATCGGAACTCTTTTGTCGATAAGCATCTTGTAATTTTCTTAGCATGGGATCCCTGAGGAACGGGAAGAACGAGGAAGAAAATTACTGTAGCAAAACGTCCCTTCCAGGAAATAAAAGAGCGAGATAGGAAGTTTTTGAAAGTTCTTCTATTAGAACTAAGGTTCATACCGACATCTTTTTTCCTCAACATTTCTTTTGAGCAAAAAAGTCTTTTTTAAAGACTTTTGTTCCTGCAACAAAGCTTCCCGAATCATAAAACAGCGCAAAAGTTATTTTCAAGATTTTTCGTTTTTTTTTTCCTTATTAATACATCAGTGTGTGTGTGTGGGTGTATGGCAGTTATAAGAAGAAAGGCGAATAAGCTACTCATCATGGACTTCCGATATGATGTCTACCGAGGAGTGGTAACAGCCACGAAACACAGTGTATAGACTGAAGACAAAGGAAGGTAGATCTAAAACTAAATATTTTTCTATCTATCCGCCTAACTATCTATCTATATACAATTCTTCCCAACCTTCCTGGAGCTGTGTTATCTCGCCCACGCTTATGGCGAAGAGGCAGTTAGGAAGTTTCTAAAATGTCATCCCGTCACAATCATGTTGCTGCAGTTCATTAGCCCTGGAGTTATCGAACGTGGCCTGAAGACCCAGCCCGCCTCTCCGCTTTTGTCATCCAGACCCCGGCCAGCTAGGCAATGCTGTTGCGCCGATTCCGGACGACCTAAATGAAGTAAAAAAATCCTCGCAGATGGCCTTATAGTGACATTAGCACGGTTTTCGAAAAACGTCCCAAGGACGAAATGTCTATATTAAGCATTAGAAGACTGGTCATTAAATTGTCGTTCTTATTTTTGTGGTTATCGCTTTTTCATGTTTGTGGTTTTTGTTGATTTTTTTGTTGTTGCGGTTACTGTCATTTTCGGTTCTTTGTTGTTGTTATTGTCATTTTCAAGTACTGTTTGTTGCAGTTATTGCCATTTTCAAATTTTGGTGTTAGTATTGTTATTTTAAATTGTTTATTGTAGTTATTGTCATTTTCAATTGTGTGTTGTGATATTTGTCATTGCCATGTGTTTGTTGCAGCTATTCTCATGTTATTTGGTGATATTTTAAATGTAGCATAGTATCCATGTTGCTCTATGCGTGTTACTTTTCTTCCTTTCTTTTACTACCCCCTATCCCACTCACAACTATTCCAGACTACGCGTCTTATGTTAGTCGAATGACTCAGTTCAGTGCATGTGGATTGGTATGTGGGCGTGATCATTCAAATCATTATAAAAAAACCTGTTTATTACCTCAAGGCACTGGGTGCATAAGCGATATATCGCTCAGCATAGATTAAAACCATCATGGGTGGTTCTTTGCTTGGATACCCCCCTCCCCTCTTTTTTGGCAACCCTAAGTTTTTAGCTTCCCCACATCCCCGAAGCTTCTTCGACACGTTGAAAGAGATTTGGATTACATGATAATGGTTAGCTATACTGAAAGTTAACCCGATTAGGTTTTTAGGACAAAGATAATGTATCATATCAGTCTTCTCGTTAGGAAAATTTGTTGCGGCAACATAATCTCATAATGGTTCTGGCCTATATCTACGTCACAACTTGGGAAATCTACGTCACACCTTGGGAGACGTTTATCTCCCTTAGCCTTCCTTCTTGCAGATTGCGCTTCGCTTTGTTTAACAAGATAGGAAAATATATTAAGCAGCTGAAAGAAAACACTCTTAGAATACTTTTGATACACAAATCCACACCAATAGGTAGGTATAGGTGAGAACCATCGTGGTGTAAGTCTGCATTACAAAATTGAATACTGCATTTAATTTCTGCATGTACATATTTCAAGAACGCAAGTACACAATTCGCCTAGATATGCTCAATATAGCACATCTTAAATAATTGCGACAGTTATACTTTATTAACCAGTACTATGCATAAGAAAAAGATTGTTGTCATTCCAGCACATATAATGAGGTAAAAACCCCATTATTAGCTTCTTTTTCCCCTCTTGTTATTTGCATTGAAGTTTCCTTGTCGATTTTTCTCCTTGTTTTTTTGCGCACTATTCTGTTCTAACACTTCATTAACCATGGTGTGTTTACTGTAGTTTGTTATTTTATAATTTTTAAAATGAAATTCCCGCTGAGTTCATAAACAAGTCAAATCACCTTTGTCAACAAGACAACAACCTCTCTCTCTCTCTCTCTCTCTCTCTCTCTCTGTATGTG